>JAGDQP010061465.1:1793-12035 GCA_022664845.1 Lepisma saccharinum
CATCCTCGCTGCCATCGTATCTTCCAACTGAATGGCGATTAAAAACGAAAAAAAAACTACTAGTTTCGCCAAATTATTCCTTGGCTTCCTCGGGTGCAAAAGAAAGGCTTAAAGGTTAAGGGGGATAAAAAAAGCCGTCCGCAGATACAGCCTTTGTTTATACTTGCCAAGCAATACTGACAAAGGCTATATCTCGCTATATACGGCTTTTTTATCACCCTTAACCTTTAAACCTTCCTTTTGCACCCGAGGAAGCCACTGACTAATTTAGCGAAACTAGTAGTGTTTGCGTTTTTAATCGCCATTCAGTTGGAAGATACGATGGCAGCGAGGATGATGTACCGTGTCAAAGGTAAGCATATATAACAGCTACGTTTATAACTGATAATTCTATTACTACTATGAGGTTTATTCTCACTAAACAGCGTACAAAATAATAAATGAAAAAGGGAAAGTTCTGATCTTAGAAAAACCCAAGTAACACGTGACAATACCAAATTGTGTGGACCATCTCAACAAAAAAAAAAAAAAACTATACGAGCTATATCATAAGAAGCTCCTTTCACATTTCATCAAACCTTATTGTAAATCTCTCTGAATTGCTTAATATGTCGATGCACTTTGTTACATACTTGTATTTCACGGTATATATATTTTGACTTCTGTAAGCGAAGTCGAGGTAGCTGTTTTGTGACTAACGTTTACTTCTCTCACTCCTCTTTACCGTCAACGTTCACAGATTTCTTCAGTTTCATTTGTTCCTCTCCTGTCTTCATAGCCAGAACATGTTGTTACCGAATATGGTAGCCTAACCACTGAACGTCAATGTTCTTTCTCTACTTTTTTCCACTTCTTTTCCGTATTTATGTTATTGCCCGCTTTATTTCTGTCTCTGATTTGCACTCCTACTTAACCTCTCTGTACATGTACGAAATCTCTTTTCACACATACCTTATTTTATATTTATTAAGAATATTAACAGAAATAAAATAAGTACGAATTGAAACTCCCTCTCTAACAACCAATGTCCTGTTGTTGGAAATGAAAGTCAGGATGAAACCCAATAATGTGAAAATATAAAAAAAAATATATTAATTTACCTTCCTGATATGCTTCTTCGTTTCCAATATCTGTATTTTCCTCTTGTATAACTTCAATTCTCTTCTGCGTACTTAAATCAGGCTTCGGAGAATGATAAGATTCTACTTTCAAATTACTCTGAAAAGGGACAATCACTAGTTAGCGTAGGTTATCAAGGGATGGAAGATACAAGATAAATTAACCACAAACATCGAAAGATACAACTATGAAATGGACGATAAAATGAAAAGACATTTTACATATTTTTCAACGTTTTCGAAGATATACTAATTTTACAAATTTAACGTTCTGTACAATGAATTCTGCGTTACATTATTCAAAATAGCTCAAGTGTAACACATCTCGGTACAGTAGCGCGTTCTACTTCTGTACGAGCGGTCCCGGGTTCGATTCAAGATGGGGGGCTCAAAATTTCGGTGTTGACCCAGCATCGTGAGGACAATTGGGCAGCTACTTGAGTAAAGAAGTAACGGACTAAGATCATGAAAGTCAAACACACGGCTGCAAAGAGACTTTACGTTGACCACGTAAACCTCTTATAACTTGAACGTAATAAAACCGTTTGACAGGCGCTGTCGCGCCACCCAGTTTAGTTTTACGACTTCGCTAGCTTAATTTACTTAACATGAAACCCATTTTCATTCTCCTCGGAGTTTTCCTTTAACTATCTACACTGAAATACCAAAACTCATGAGACAGCGCGATAACATCGTGGAAAAACCGGTCGAACCGGAAGCAGTTGCAGTATGGTTAGTTGGACTTCTGTGAGTGCAGTGAAACGTTGTGTATTTTGGTGATGGCATCCCGACGGGGATTGTCAGCGTTTGAGCGCGGGATGATAGTTGGTGCTACATGAATGGGGCATGTGATTTTCGAAGTCGTCCGGACACTGAACTTTACTCGCTCCACGGTGTCAAGGGTGGACCGTGAGTACGGCATTGGAGGCATTACGACCCATCAAACGCAGTGGCCGCCCACGGGTGCTGAATGACCGCGACAGACGATGTCTGGATAGACACAATTGGTACGCGTGGATGTGACGCAGACCCCCATGAGGCCATGGACCTAAGTTGTCAACAAGGCACTGTGCAAGCTGGTAGTGGCTCCGTCATTGTGTGGGGCGTGTTTACCTGCCATGGTTTGGGTCCTCTGGTCCGCTTGAACCGGACACTGACCGGTCAGCGCTATGTTCAGCTGCTTCGTGACCATCTCCAGCCCTTTATGGACTTCGTGTACCCTGCCAACAATGGGATTTTCCACGATGACAATGCACCATGTCACCGGTCCATAATGGTGCGCGACTGGTTTGAGGAACATTTTGGCAACTTCCAACGCATGATTGCCCTCTAGATCGGATCATCGGACATGAACCATATCGAGCACAAGTGGGGTATCATCGAACGGACTATTCGTGCTCAGGATTTTCCACCTGCAACAATCACCGAATTGCGGAGGACGGTAATCGAGACTGCATAGATGCATATCTCTCCAGCGGACTACCAGCGACTTGTCGCGTCCCTGTCACGTCGAGTTGCTGCACTTCGCCGTGTTCGAGGGTGTTCCACAATTATTAGGTTAGCATCCCATGACTTTTGGCACTTCAGTGTATAGTATCCACTTATGTTACTTTTAAACTGAACTAACTAATGTACTTACGTGAAGTTTTCAAACAAACTAATCTGTATACATACATAATGGAGTTCGAGTAATGATGTAAACGCAATCGCGTTATGTAGAGATAAAATATAAGGTGATAAATTTCAAATTTGTTATTGTCTGGATAACCTTAAACGGAATTACAAGTTTTAGCATCCCTAATATAGTTTTTTTTTATTATTATTATTATTATTATTATTATTATTATTATTAATGTACTCTTGTGACAAGAGTCCTGCACTAGAAGATTAAAGGAGTCCTGCATGCACGTTTGAGCCTCGGTCCTGGCTTAGGTCTTCTTTTATCTTTCTACGATTTCTACCGATGGACGTTTTTATCTTTGTCTCTTACCTCTTGATGAACTTCGATTAAAACAAGCTAAATATCAGACGTTAGTACTTTTCTTTCATCAACATGTACAGGAGGGCCTTTTCTATATATCAGCTTATCCCATAAGTAATGTCGTGGCAAAAGAACGATAACTTACCTGGAACACTATCGTTAGTCAGGAAAATAGTCTCTATCGGACTCCACAACACTGCCACCCCTCAACCAGTTGCTGAATCTCCCACTAAAAGAAGTCACCGGTTTTGGAGGCAAAGAACTGGGTTCCTATTCGTCGCACGTCATCCTCATTCTGCAGTGTTTTCCCGGAAAAATGGTTTTGCAGGCTGTGAAAAAGACAGTAGTCTGTTGGTGCAAAATCTGGTGAAAACGCCGGGTGGGGGAGTTTTTCCCAAGCACAATCCTCGATCTTAGCACAGGTCCTTCTTGTCGTATGTGGGCGCGCATTATCACTGAGGATGAGTACGCCGTTGCGATTAAGCATAGCAGGACGTTTCTCCAACAATGCAATCCATAGGCGATCAAGCTGCTGACAGTAGACATCTATACTGATGGTCTGGTTACGTGGCAAGAGCTCGAATGGATTATCCCACGGATATCCCACCAAACACGCAACATCATTTTGAAGGGTTGGAGATTCTGTTTTGGCACAGTTCCTGCCCCCTCCCCTTAGGTACCCACTACCGTTGCGTGTTATGTTATGGTAGAGGAACCACTCTTCATCCTCTGTCCAGAAATGGCTTACGTCTGTGACGGGTGAGCACGAAACTGCAAATGTCAACTCGCTGTTGCTTCTGTTGAGGCGTAAACGCATGGGTGACCATTTTTCGAGTTTCGACACGTCCTGCAGATGACGATGAACGGTCGAATGGGTGACATGGGGTTCGGTGGCCATTTCTTCAATAATTTGCAATGGATTTGCCTTCACCGCTCCTCGCAGGGCATCGTTGTCCAACTGCACAGGTCTCCCATCTCGTGGTTTATCGGTGAGGCTGGTGTCCCCACCCAGATCGAAACCTCTGGCACTTACGCACATCCACAGCACCCTGACCATATCGTGCCGCTGCGATGGCTGGATGTCTCTTGTGAAATTCATACAGCATGACATGTCGTATGTGGTCCTTCAACACAGCCATGATCAAACACAAGCCACACTTCCGAAACGTAGACTAGACCGTTCTCCCTCTACACACTACTGCACAATCAAGTGCTCTATATGACTTAGCGATGGCACGTGCCGTCCACTTCAATATTCGCTCGTCAGATGGCGTCAATGCACATACGATATTACTTATGGGATAACCTGATACTTAACAAAACGTTTTATAAATAACTTCCAATCCTTTTCATATTTATGAATTACCACAAGAATGGGGGAAATTAACCAACTAGAAACAGATTTATTAATTACCGTATGGAGAAATAGTTTTTGATGACGCCAGCCACAAATCACACTCACAGTGGCACACATTTTTTTTAAAAAAAAAGTACATTTAAATACAAAAGTGCTACTACAAATGTAGTACTGATGTTACGACTAATGTCCACAAATTTATACCTTGTACTAGTGATGTCCTCATTCATTTGCCGAAAAAAGTAGAGCGAGAAAATAAAAATCTTTAGACAAGATTTAGCTAATTCTTCTTTTCAACACACTTCATTAGAAGTTTTCCTAGGTTTATGATGGATTATTAGTACTGTACAAACTGCACTTTAATTGAGTTACTGTTATCTTCTACATAGGTAGAAAGGTATCTTTGCCACAGAGAGAACTATTACAGTGATCAGAATTCTCTCCAATGCTCAACTGCTGCTACTAATAGCACCTTGCCACCATCAGAACACCCATATTATGCTTTTTCAAATAGTTCTAAGATCATCAGAGCAGCATTTACTACATATTCTCACATATTTACCCCCTCACCTCCCTCAGAAAAAATGAAGCAGCAGCAGCTTTATATAACAATTTTTGTAAAATATTTCCTGAAATTCTCTTGAGCTTGGATATGGAGGTCAATGAATTTTCAAAATTATCTGACGAATAAAAACGTTTCAGTATCCATTTAATTAGTAATTAATTCTTTTCTTAAGAAAAAAATAACAATAAATACGATACAAGAACAAAACTTATGCTAATTCTGAAAGCTTTTCTCACGTGAGTAGAATTTTCGCGCTCACATATCTTAGTTTGCAGTTCTACACGTATCAAATCTTAATCAACTTCTATGCAAGCATGGGAAACAGTGTAACTCTAATCATAGCTGTAAATAAAACTCTTTGCTTTAATTTCTCCGCATGGGACCTTATCCTTCACGTAAACCTCCCAAATGGAATATACTACGTGAATATGAAGGTCATGCGACTAATACTTCTATACCAATTCATCAATTGAGGAAAGGATGTATGAAAAAAAAAAAAAACGCCGGGGCGGGAGATAAAATGCACAGACCCTACAACTAACTGAAGGATGGAGTTATTAATATGACAAACTTCAAGCATACCGGGAATTAACAACTGGATCTTCAAGCGAGGTCCTTCAATCCACCTAGCGCGGAAGCAAAATAAATGAAGCCGTGGAAATAGGGCCAAATTGTGGAAAGTAACATCGTATGTTGGTCTGTGCACCTACAATCTGCTTTGGAATCGAACACAAGCATGATCGAGATCCCGCATTAACCAAGGTGCTCGATTAAGACGAAAATTACAACTCACACGAATTCCCAGTACAACAATTGCACAGTGTTGAGGACTATTTTGCTCCTATTTTACGAATTATCTTACACTGCAGTCTCTAAACAGTGAAATGCACATCACTATTCTACTTTACATAAAGAAAGCTAACAGAATTACTGAATAAAATTATATGGGTTTAGTCTTGTGTCATTTTTATTTCCTCCGTGGTATTCTGTCAGAAAGATTTTACATAAGTATATATATAACAAAAACTTACAACAACCGATGTATTTTGGCCCCTATCACTTTCTGAGACTGTAACACCTTCGCCTTGTATTTCAGAATCCAAGTCATCGATAACTTCATTCACATTCAGTTCTAGGACATCGTCTTCGAGTATTTCTTCAGCTTCTCTGTAAAGAACATGGAACTCAGAAATACCGACATTGTTCTACCTATCACACACAACTTTTATTACAGTAAATAAATATGTCTTGTTTTTGATCCCATGCATTGAACCACATGTCTCGCAAAGCTACGAGAATTTTCCCATCAGCCACATTTTATTATTTAGAGTGTAAAATAACTTGATGCAATACAAATAATATACTAATACAAGCAATAAACAATTCAGGTGATTAAGACAGCAACATTTTTTCTGGAAGTGTTTAACCATGCGTTTATATCTAATATAGGATGTATTTCTTGAACGATTCACTCACATGCTTACACAGGCTTATCTTTGTTGAGATGCAGAATTTCCTTGTCTGATGACGAACTATCCATTCATCTGAAGTCACTGTGAGTTCAAGGCATTTCAAATCGTTCCGAGTAATATACACGCATTAAAAGTATGTTAAAAGATAATACTTTCAACATTGCACATTACGTTTCTTTTTATACTTTGAACTTTTCTTTGAGAAGAAGAAGAGTATTAAACTAACAAAAGACAAATACATTGCTCGTCAGTGTGATAAAAAGCAAAGAGAAAAAGTTGCACAAAATGAGAAAATACTACAGCTATCTACATTCTAAGAAAAAAAAAAGGTTTAGAAATAATTAAACAGTAAAAGACGAGAATGGAGAGGAGAGAGAGAGTGAGACCGCGGTGACTCAATTCATAGAGAGCTCACCTCTGGTGCTAGGGGTCGTCGGATCGATCCCTGCTCATGTCATGTGGACTTTGTGGTGGAGAAAAACCGTGTGCGTGTTTTTTCTCGGGGTGCTGCAGTTTCCTTTCATTTTCTTCATTCCACTAATTCATCCCATCATCATCATAAATACGGCCTGAGCCATAGTTGCCTAAAGGCCTTACAATAAAATTAATTTAAATGAGAATGGAGACAATTAAAATGTTGCGTATCAGCTTATTTTCCAGCATCGTCTATCCTGTCCTTCCTGGTACGAAGTGGAACGTCTCTAGTGCGTAACCAATATAGCCAGTTTGTGAAGAAGGCTGCATTTTGTACTTCTCAGATAAAAGTCTTGAAAAATTAAACCCATACTCTGTTGAGAAAACCTGTGTCCAAATTTATTTTCAATTTTCGAAGAATGGAAGTAATTTTCAAAAGTTGGCCTGTCTCCTTTATTTGTGTCCGTATGTACAATAGTGACTCAACAGGCATATGGCCAGTTCTGCAATATATTTTGAGCCCGAATTGCTATTGTCGTTCCCAGCATCCCTACAATGTGTCTTTAAACATATGGACAGGTTGTTATGTTTACAAATCTCGGCGTTCACATTTCAAGTTGTGTAATATCGCTTGTACTCAATGAAAGATCTGTCAATGCCTTTCGGGAGAACAGTCACAGGTTTCAAGTTATTTCTCAAGTAAATCTCGGGAAATGAACTGCCCATTTTGTGGTGTAAATGCAGGAAACCTGGACCACTTTAACTGTCTTTTGTTCGGGAGTTTATTACTACATCTTTCGGTTGTTTTCTTGTGCGAAATCTCAACCGCAGATTTAAGGTAACCAGTAAGAAATCCTAGCTCAAAAGTCGTATTAATTAATTCCTTAAGATCTATTTCAGTGCTGCGGATATTATTGGCCCCAAAGATGATGTTATATCAAGAATTTTATGCACCATGATTAGACAGATATAATGTGATCAAACGTTACTCTTCATAGAAGGATAACAGATGAACTGGCACACCCACCTAACAGGTTGAAGGTAAAAGTTTTATCCTATTACCGCCGCTATTTGCTTGGCATGGACTTCAAGATCTACTATATCTATTTAGGGTATTGCAAAATGCAAACTATCTATGCTGAACGGCAATCTACGAATTCCGTTGGCTGGGAGCTAGAAGGTCCCGTCCTGTCAATGAACATTACGCTTCCCAGGGTGAAAAAGATAGTCGGATCAAGGTCCAGGGACCTTGGGGCACAATCCAGGGTTAACACAGCGTATAAACGACGTTAAAAAGAACGCTTTCTGGGTGGTCTGGTGTCACTTGCAGAAGCCCAACTTACCTTCAATATCTTAACGTAATATTAAAAAGCGATAAAAAGAACTGCTAAATATACTTACTCATAAACAGCTTGGTTGTCATCTTCCTGTATATAATATGCGGTTCCAATATCAGTTGAATCAACATCTGCTTCTATATATTCCACCGTTTCTTTCGTACCCGGCTCCTGAAAAATACAAAACAATTGAGATGGTCTATGGAAAAAGGACACCTAGGGAAATCAATGTACTTCTGGAAAATAAATGTCAAAGTTTTAAATGTACACACGAATACAGAAAATACGGCCCATCTTATGTAAGTTACAAGACCAAGACCATTTAAAGAATGGACAATCTTTTACATCTTTAGCTGATACCGTCCAGTAAGTAATTGTCATCTGCAAAGCTGTTTGTTTTCCTTGGTAATTCTTCTTTGTAAGGTTTCGGATGATTCAGATGGTCTTTTTTTTTTGAAGGGGGGGGGGGGAAGGTCCCAATTGTACTTACAAAACGTTAGTGCACTCTTTTTGTGTTGATACAGAAGTAATTACATGCTAAAATACACTGTACCCACTGTTTTAATGCTCTAGCTGGCTTCATCGTCAGGGAAAAAGCGAAATGGAAGTTTGTTTTAAATATATAGGACAGAACAAAAAGGAAATAATAATAATATTTTTAAAAAACCAGAACGCAATAAGTAAACCTAAAATCTACAGTAGAAACATGAGATGTGACCGCTTACCATAGTAGATACTTTACAATAAAAATTAGCACATTCGGTGAGAAGAATAGCAGAACAAAAATATAACTAAAACCGGAGACTGAATAATGTATTAGAACAGAAAAAAATGTTATACGTAAGAAACGTTGATAATTCTTTCAAACACAGCACAGCATGCAAGTGGTTAACTTACTTAATGTGTGTGTAATGTGAAATAATTACAGACTATTGAGGCGATAAGAAATAAAGTAAATTTTATATTGCTTTGTTATAGGAATGACCGATGTTGAACGGTGACCTGAAATAATAGCAGATATATCCGGAGGTAGAGATAGGGAAGGTAGCTGCTAAGGCCTTTTATCTATGTACCATACTAACAGTAGCCTGCTGAAACAAAGGAATGCCTCTGTCAGGATGAAGCAGCAAGACTCGAACCTGAATACCTCTCAAAGCAGTGGCATTAGCCACTGGAACAAGGTGACGAATCGGTTATCATTTTCATTCAATAAATGGACAACGTAGCAATCAACTCAATTTACTTTCTCATCTTCATCCAAAGCGAGATGCAAGCCAGTTCCCGTGGTCCAGTTACGGTGGTTTACTTCAAATAAGCACTGGGAATGAAGCGGATCTGAATCAAGCTCACATCGGTTTTCCTCAGTTCCAACCAGATGTATATCGAAAGTGTACCTACTAGAATATAGACCTCCACCAATGGGGGGGAAGAAAGTCCACACAGAGGAATTTGTAGATATTACGGTTTTAATTCTATTCTCAAAAGTAACCAAAAATATGTAACATTACAGTTAGATTTATCACTCCGTAACAATAAATTACAGAAATAATGATTCCATAGTTTTAAAAACAACTTCTTGTTTTTACAATAGCAATTAGGACTTTATAAGATTGCTACTATGAATGCAAACAATTTATTTCAATTAGATACGTTGTACTCCTTACCTCTTCAAGATCATTATCATCAGCCAACAACGCTTCTTCTTCTTCATTGCCGAGATCATAATCATCTGCTTCAAAATCTATATCCTCGTCCTCCAACAGTGTATCGTCACTACAAATCAAAACAAAACAATGTTAACCCAGTTTAATTTGACAAATTCCTAAATTAGTGAAAATAAATGACACACACTACCGCCACAAAGTTCTCCTTGATTTTTTCTAATACACATCTGCATTGGATGATGTAATTTGATAAAACAAGTTCATCAATAAGTCATAACAATAATACTATTTAAGTCTTCAGATGTGAGTACATTTATATATATTTAGAAAAGAT
>JAGDQP010061466.1:0-12035 GCA_022664845.1 Lepisma saccharinum
AAACTAAACATTACAGTTGCCAATGTAGTGTATCGATATTAGATCAATGTACTCTATTTAAAATAAAAAAGCATTGCAAAACGGCGTCTTTGAGCAGTGTGCACAAATAAAAAAACGCCGGAGTGAGCTAAATTGGTATATGGGCCTATATCATCTTCCAAATGTGCACAGTCGTATTGAGGGGTACTGCGTTTCTTTATGCAGTTCACAGAGTTGCATCGACCCCAATTGAGACAAGCATTCTGACAATTATACAAGTTTCTTTGAGACATTTCTCGCATACACAACACTGTATCGTCACATGTCTCTTTGATCTGATGGTAGTTCTCATGTAACATATTTTATTTGAAACGGGATATTTTAAATAGGTTTATTTCAATAGTCCCCTACTGAACAAAATAATGGCTGCTGCACTGCTCGCCACGGTCCACAGTGCTGATAAACATACAATTTCAGTACGTTGTTGTGATGCCAGTGACATGAACCGCCGTATAGTGTTGTAAAACACTGCACATGGGTTAGGTCCTACATGTAATCAGTAATTCCCGTAATAGTCTTCTAATCTGTAGCCTAGTTTCAAACTTCCCCATTTGGTATCATTACTACTTAGAGCACGATACTATAGAGACTTGCACCTTGCGAGAATAATGTATAAATACATACATGATAGAAACAAGTAAATTTGCACATTTAAGTCCTGATTTTTAAACGATAGCGACTGAGGTGTCTCTCCCCAACATGTCCAATGGTAAAAGACGCCCTACCTTGATGACATGCTCGCCATATACACGACGTGGTCAGCTCACTCAACGAAACAAGTAATCAAACATTCTACTTATATGTTAGCAACAGACATTTACCTTTTTTTTTGTAACAGAACACTGTACAGACAAACTGCAAACCTGAAAATCTTTCGGGCACAAAAAGCTGGTACTTAATATCCATAAATTTTCCACACACTTCTTGCCGACTTGCAGACCGTGAGCAAACACACTTTCATTGACTTTCTGATGGTCCTTTGTAATAATCAAAATCAGTGCTGAAACCACCGGCCACAATTTAGCTGTTACTGGCCTTTAGGCGTGTCTACTCAATGACCCAATAAACTAATCAATCAGTTGCTAACGGTAATCCATCACTCTACTGCA
This sequence comes from Lepisma saccharinum, assembly GCA_022664845.1. Taxonomy (NCBI): domain Eukaryota; kingdom Metazoa; phylum Arthropoda; class Insecta; order Zygentoma; family Lepismatidae; genus Lepisma; species Lepisma saccharinum. Next base: position 1,149 of record JAGDQP010061466.1, read on the forward strand.
CAACTAACAGGCGAAAATGGTGGTAAAATAAGTTAGACTAAAATTGTGCTTTTACACTGCTTTTTTTGCAGTTGCGAATAAATAAGACGAAAAAAAAGCTGAAGATAATATAATTCACAATACCTTGCTTTCTATCAATGAGGATTGCAAAAATCGAAGGCACTGCATTAGGCCATCTTTCCCGACCATGCGGGAGAGATACCTCACCGACTTAGGAGAGAGGACTCACTTCAATACAGTACATCTGATATATTGCATTTGTTTAACAAAATTATTATACATGGCTAAAATTCAGGAAAAAGAATCCTTGACTAATTTTCTGACATCCTCCAAGAGGAACATAAAGTAAACGTATATGATTTCCTGATTGATCTCAATTTATTTCTCATAATAATCTCGTTAAATTAAAAAATAAAAAGACAATGAAACACTCAAAAGTAACGAACAATATCTACGATAATGTAGATGCTAAGTACTGGTGTTGCTTTTTTTTTCATCTTTCCGTGCAAAACTAGTAATCTCGTATACAATAACCAATAACTTCTCAACCTAATGTGAATATTGATTAATATTATAACCTCAGCAGTAACTATAAAATATCTTTAAGAATATATCCTATAGAAAAAAATCAGTTTAGAAAAACAAAACATGGGTTTAAAGGCTAAATGCAAGTGAGTTTTTGTTTTACGTCAATTATTCAAATTTAGTGAAGGTAAACAGAAATTAACTTTGACAGTCGAAATGTTCGTTTTGTATTTCAAGAATCGGTACAAATAGTTTTAAAGGAATGCTTGTAGTAACTTCAGTATTGTGTGCAGACACTTTTGGTACAAAAATGACCCAAGGCTTTATTTTCTTATTTACTTTCATGCCCTTTGAGTAACTTTGGCATAGGCCAGGATAGGGAAAGGGAGAGGATGTGGGAAAGAAATCGATCAGGGCCTAGTTTGAAGGTACTATTCCGGCATTCACCTGGTGTTACTGATGTAAAATCCTGAAAAATCTCAATCAGGATAGTCGAGTGTGTGGTTCGAACCCGTCTACCTCTCCATTGTCGCTCCGAAGTCCGCAACACTCCCGCCTGGAAGGTTCCGTCGCTATGTTTTAAGTATTATACGTATGGATATAAAACACATGTTTGATATTTATTTTTACAATGTTTAGATACAACGACATATTCATGTACGCAGTATTGTTATACAACAACAATACGAATATTCACCAGTTGAGATCGAAATATTGGGATAAGATTCTTAAATGCTTCGAGTCCAAGACTTTCAGTCACAGAATATATTAGATATGAGCGCTACTTTAGGAGAGCAAATTACAATTAAGTCATTTGACCCAGAATATTACTAGTGGAGCATCTCCTAAACAGTATTTGGTGGGGGACCTCTCCCGGATATAACTGGGGCATATCTCCCTTTTTGCCGGGATGTACCTCGGTACTTTCCCGCCAACTGCCAAACATGGACAAAAATAGACTAACGACTGACAACCGCTTTCCTACTTTCCATTTTCACCACTTCGATTACAAAAAATGAATTAATAGTATATTTACCTAACGTTTCCGTATTCTTTAATATTAGATCATAATGCAAAAACATACCTAGATTCATTTCAGTACTCGTGCCACCAGCATAGATCTCGATACAATTGACACTCCCACTATACAGGTCGCCCATTATATCAGGTAGCTATCGAACTACAGTAACTGAAGCATCTTTTCCGTTGAGACATCTGTCCTGAAATCACTTTGTTGCGCTCTTTTTTTGTAAAATATGTCACGTAAAGCCAAATACACTACGCCTTGACAAACAGATTGCCAACTTCTTTTGTAAATTCACCCACAGTTGGATTGGGAAATACAAAAAGGTGATATGTGACAAATTTTTAAGACAACATTTATATGGCAATTAACTAGTGTAGAGTAGATACATAACCTATGAAATAATGGGACATGGGATGCAGATCGTTGTGGCTGATAGAGCAAGTATGCGTTCATTTTGGTGTGAAATGATAAAGCTACTCTGTTTCTAGGGTTTCCTGTAAAACTGTTTTTGTTACATATTACTTTTTGCTTATGACGATTCATTTTTTCCACTCTGTACGGCCTTTTTTTGTGGCTTTAAATCAAGATAAAATTCCATTAATGTCTTTCTATTACTTGGGTAATTCAATAAAATATCAGTCAGCATTACCGCCGTTAGTAGGATTCTAACTCACGCTTCCTCTCAACTGTTTTTGTAGTCCACAATCTTCGCCATTAGACCAATAGGAGGTGGATTTTGTAAAAGTAAAACTACTTGATTTCCTTCCAGTTAGAAAATTGTTCTCACTTATGTTTGGAAATATGTTCAAAGCATACTTTACAGCAATTTCCCTTTCTAACTTCTATAAAAATACTATTAGATGCTGTAAAATGATCATTTGAAGTTTCACAATGTACACTTATCTTAGGAAATCGGTTAATGATGGCTAAAAGGATTGATGAAAAATGTTCCTGTGCGACAATGAAAGACAGGAAATAAATTATGGCTACTAACATTCGATACACGTAGTTTCATTGTGAGTATTTCAGCAGTATGCATTTTCTAAATCCATTTTTGATCAGCAAGTAAACGAATCAAATACCGTTAATTATTTACTCTTAGACTGTAAGGAAAATTTATTTTCTAATCTGCTTTCTGGAAAAGTTAAACAAACAACAGCAAACACATAGCGATAAAAGAATTTTAAACGTTAGCAACCACATCATACAATCACAATATTAGTCAATTCAATAATTCATTTCGTAATATTGAACATTCTGAGAGAGTAAACTGAGTTACTCAACTTTTTTTAGCGGAATTTCATTTTGTCAGTGCAAATAATCCCAATATAAATATTTCAGTACTCAAAGGAATTAATTCTTGACGTAGGCAACAGGATGTTTCAATTCTGCTACGCTTACTTCTTTTACAATTGAAAAGAACACTGTGCAAACAATTTCCTTGAAAACCAACTAAACTGAAATATAAAATATTAAAATACCCGGACAGTGTCATTTTATTTTTATAACAATTTTTTTTTTTATAAAGAAATCTAGGCCTATGCAAACGTACACGTTTTGTTAAGATATACTGAAAAAAAGTTTAAATTTTCTCCAGAATTGCGTATGACTTTTGTTATTATTTTGAGATCTGAAATTCTATATTTCTGCCCACGTACTCTGAGTTAATCTGAGAAAATAATAAAAAGTGAGAATAAGTTTGATATTAGTTATGTGCATATTAACAGATTGATTCATTTTTTTTTTCAAAATAAGTAAATCTGAAACGAATGGAATGATTTACAGTTCAGTCTTGTAAAGGTAATAGTTAACAAAGCATAATTGTTACTATTTGGCTTTGTTTTTCTTCATTACATTAATGAGACGGAAGAAAGCCCTATAAAAACATAGACATCACAGGGTTACAAAGATCTAATATTTATATGAATATGGAAATATCATATCTTTCCAAGTTTAAAATGCTCACTTTTTGTATAAAAGAGGGAAGCTACAGACATTGTTTCAAAATGACTACAGAACTATCAAATTAACAGAGAAATCTCAGCAAAATATATGTTTTAGGCTGCAACTTTTACAGCAAATTGCTGGTTTGAGAGGCAAAATTATAAAAAGAAATAATAATTATTAGAAGTTGACGAACAATACTAAACTTCTTTACAGCTGCTATACTGTGTGAATGTATGTAGTTTGGGATACTACTTACATTATCTACGATCCCAAGTCTCTAGGTGGTTTCGTTGGTGATCTTGTTATCAATAGGCAACGAGTTCGATTCCCGGTGGGGATACAATGAACGTAGTGATACACTTTAAACTGTACGTTCCGTCCTTAGATGTCATTTCCATCCTATGGAAGACAATGGCAAACCATCAGGTCACCTTATCCGGGGATCTTTAGAACATAAGCCTGAATCTTCGCAGACACTAATCGCCATCAATACCTCTTTTATCTATCCTTATTGTCATGAAAAATGAGTTTAAAATGCTGCAAAGGGATATGCTCCAAAAACATTGTACTAAAATGGTGTTTGAATATTGTAGAATACTAAATAATAAAAAATAGTTTTTTTGTGTCCATTATTGTTAATACTAAAATGTAAATAGAAGGTGGAAAGAATTCTCAGTGATATTTTTTCTAATAAGCATCAAAGCAATTGTTTTTCATTGATGGATTATAATTTATAAGTAATATTGAGTGGGATTGGGTGCTACCAGAGACAGTATGGTGAAGTAACTGGAGCTAATGAATGAGTGATGATGAATTACTTGGTCTCTAATTACGTATTCCGACTTAGATATTATTTATTTGTTAAATGAGTACAACCCGATCCCATAATAAGTTGTTTATTCTGTATTTGTCCTTAAAGTTCATGTTCACTATGAAATTTTAATTTGAGTCAAAAGATAAAAATTAAAAAAATAACGAGGCAGTTTATCGATTCGAGCGAAAGATTTTTTTTTTAAAGAGAATACAAGAACACAACTACTTATATTATCATGGAATATGTTTGAAATTTCTGGCTGAACTTTTGTCGTCTAATTTGAACCATAAAAGTAAATGTAAGATCAAAAAGAAAGAGAGTAAATGTAATTATAAAGGTAATTTTATACTTGAGACACTATAAATGAAAGTGAACAATTAGACGATCGACAGAAAACCACATTTGCTTTATGAACCCCTCACTAAAAAAAAAAAAAAAATATCCCCTTAGTATTGTCCAAAGATATGTCATATTCATTTTGATAGGGGATTAATAAATGAAGATATGGCTTACATTACAAAGATTTATTTTACGTTGCACAGATAGATAGATAGATACAACTTACACTGCAGTCAAATTACACTCCAAGTTCGAACTCTCCTTCTATCTTTCTTGTGAATAGGTTTGAGAAATGAGATATGGAAAATCTTAAAATCATTGGATATTTAAATAAAGTTCATAATCTACTTATTTTCTCATTTACCATTTTTTTTCGACTCAAGACATATTTGAACCCATTTTTGTTATTAGAATGAATTTAACAAATTATAATGGAATAAACAAATTTATTTTTCTTTCAATGCTTTTTGCAAAATATCAAATTAGTCTTCATTATTATTTCTAATTGTTCATACAGAGTAATACCATTGCATGAAGTTGAAATAAAGTATAAATATATTCATGATTCATCTATCGTATTATATTAGCATAGATTTCAAAGAGCTTTCATGTTCCATATGTAACGCCTTTTTTAAATGAACCTTTTCCAACAAATTTCAATTTGCTTGGATGTAACTCCGATAATAGCCTCTTACTACACTCTACAGTATGATGGATTGCAGCTTAGAACGGATTGGTGAGCTTGTGTTTGAAGGATGAGCGTATCATTGTGTACCGTATACATACACATGCACAGTTTGATGAGCTACCCTCCTGCCGATTTCCATGGCATGCACATGTCATAAAGTATGACAAGGTAGAATATATCACATCAGTGGAGAGGTTGGTGACAACGCCAAAGACCCCTATGTCCAGCATTAATGCTCCCGCAAATAGTTCAGAATGGAAGTTAAAAATTGATGCTGCGATTAATAAAGAATCACCTTGCTCTCATTTGTACACATATTTTAAAGAGGATATTTTGTAGAGTGGAGCAAAGCGATGATGTGAAAACGTTTCTCTGAAAGTAACGTTTTCTTTTAGATACTTGAGTACTTAAACACTATTTACTACACATATCCTACACTTTTTGTATATGTTTTCTGAAATTTTCCTAGTTTTATGCTGATAAAGTGTTGTTAATATATATACAGTGAGTGCCAAAAGTTTGTATCCAGTCGTAAAATTTCTACTCCCAATAGCTTAAAATGTATAGACCGATCTGAGTAGAGTTTTCTTTTTAACTTACAGAGAATCACATTCCATTTAAGTTACAGGAAGTCGTACCCAAATTGTTATATCCTTCCAAAGTTATTGGAAAAAAATATACGACTGGATATAAACTTTTACCACTGGCTGTATTAGAGTTATATGGTGTTTATTATGTCGTCCTGAATGTGAGTTTTGAAAACTTTGTGGGTGTTTTTTAATCTTTACTTCTTTAAATTCTTCTCGTACATATATTGTGCACAACGTGTAGATAAACTCGATTAATTCCTTTCTGAAGAGAACTTCTTCAATATATATCAAGAAAAGTGACGAACTGACTATTCTTCATAGCCAGTTGTTTAAAGCTATAGTCCATCAACGAGAGAAACTAGGATTTTTCCCTCCTGCGTTCAACTTTTCTACGTCTTTCCTGGGCTACCAAAAAGCGCTTATTTATACACTCAAGGGTGTAAAATATTGTACAGCATGTCCAAAAGTGTTCAAATAATGTTTGGTAATGAGAAAATATACAAGGAGTGTTTGTTTCACCTGTTAAGAGCGTTTAAATTGTAAAAGAAACGTTGATTTCTTTTCAGGATGTAGTTTTAAAACTTCATGTACTGAGTTTTACAACAGATGAAGCTACAGTCTGTCCTTAATCTTGAATATTTCAATGTCCGTAGGGGAAGGTAGCGCATTCTGTCCTTTCTCATTCGCTATTTTTGATTGAGGGACAGCAGGAAACAAGTAATTTGTGATGCCAGCTCTTCTTCGACTCCTTAAAGATGATCTGTAGACGGCATTCTTCGTTGGTAGATCCCAAGACTTCGTGTGTATGTGTACTAGCTGTGCTGAAACGATTACTTCGATGTTTCCTTTCATTTTAAAAGTCTATTATCACGCCTTAGCTATTACAGCAACATAAATGCACAAGAAAGGAGTACTACCATTTTACTGGGTTTATATATTATCAGATTATTTTCAAATTATATTGGCTATAGCAAATTATTTTGGATGGTGTTACATGAAAACCATATCCTCCTCCATATAGCCGATGTTTGCCTTAAACCATTTTTCTATGAACAGTGTAATTAGTTTTAATATGTGGTATTCTTTTACTATCACAACTGTCAAAGAAGCCTGTAAAATCATCCAGTTTCTTTCCTTATTTCACATTTCCTGGTGTGCGTACATTGCTGTTTAAATTGCTTCAAAAATAACAATAGACATGGCTTCCTGTTTAAATTAACCACGTCTTTGAAAGTGATGAAGCTATTCTAGTGGCTGCCCTGCAAGTTGTATATGGAAAAGCAAGTCACTAATGACGTGATTTTGAGCGAATGGCACGTATCTATTCCTAGACTGTGTGAACCCCTAGTGGGCCAACGTACAATGAACGAATTTAATGCCTGAAATGCAAAATCGTCAACGTAGGCAACCCAACTTACCCAAAGGTTCTCGTTTATGCACTTCTGGACATAAACGAGATATCTGATCTGCCTCCTCCTTCCCCCTTAAACTTCCGTTGACCCAAGCTGCACAACAGAAGGTCTCGCCTGTCTATTACATTCTCTCCTTATTTTTCGTCGAAGGTCTGTGACGTCATCTTCATGTCAAGGATTTCTGTCTCAAGCAGCATGGAGTTTTCATTAATGCTGTTTCGTAATCTAAAACAAATAAATGTGTTATGTTTAGATTTGCTAAAGGAATCATAAATTCCTTTTGTGATAAAAAAGTGTTGTGTAGTTGCTTACTGTAGGCGTTTCCCACAGTAATCAATAAAACAAAGAAATAGCTTCAGGGCAACTTTCCGTGAATTTGCTGATCTCAGCAACGTTTGAAAGGAAAGCATTAGGATATATATATAATGTTGACTAAATATTTAAAAATACGTTCAAATTCACACAGACCGAAACGTATACAGTGTTGTCCCGAAATAATGGTGTAAAGTTCCGTAGGTGATTACATGAAAGCAACAAAAATGTTCTTGTGAAGAAATTCAAAATTGTGCATTGTTTCGGAGCTACAGGCGCTCCAAGTTAAGGCGGCATTGTCGCAAATGACGCAATAACTCGCCACATAACGGCGTAAACCGTGTCGGCTTAATAAATAGCAAGAAACTTTTGCTTGCAGATGATTTAAAAATCTATTGTAGTATTTCCTCCGAATCGGATGCGGTCTCCTTACAAAATGATATTCATGCATGCGGTCTCCAATTGGTGTAAAACAAACATGTTATTATTAAATATTAATAAATGTAGTGTAATGTCACATACGAGAAAAACACACTATTTGAAATTCGAATACAAAGTTAATGACTCTCCACTAGTTCGAGTAGATTCAATTACTGATCTTGGTGTAACCATTAAATCTAACCTCTCATTCGACATGCACATAAATCGCCTTGTCAGCGAAGCATACAGGAACCTCGGGTTTGAAATGAGGTTAACTAGCGACTTCTCGAATATTGATGTCTTAAAAACTTTATATACAGCGTATGTTAGGTCAAAGTTAGAATACGCAGCAATAATATGGGATCCTAATACACAGAAGAACTCTCGGCAAATTGAAATTATACAGTCTAAATTTGTGCGATTTTTGACATACAAAGAAACTGGAATATATCCTAAATTTGAAAAGTACTTAGACCTGGTAAATAAGTACAGGTTACAATCTCTTGAAAACAGAAGAGTTAATTTTCTCTTAACTTTCCTACACAAACTCTTGCACAGTAAAATCGACTCAGAAAGCTTATTATCTGAATTAAGGCTGTATGTGCCGCATAGACCGCATGTAACTCGACCGCGTAATGCTGTCTTCCACCTTTCGGCTCAAAGAACTAAAGCAATGGACATATCACCTATTAGGAGAATGTGCTCATTATATAATTGTATAATTAAAGAATGTCCTGAGATTGATATATTTAACGTAAATATGAGAGAATTCCATTCTTATATAAAATAATGAATACTTTATGCAGAATATGTTACCATGCAGCTCCAAATATGTATGTTACACCTATGTGTGTACGTAGAAAATGTCATATGTGTATGTTGAACACCACAATTAGGCTATTAACCTGTTGTGTTCAATAAATAAATAACACTCCAAGTAGTACACGATATATCTATTTAATCACTGTTTATGACTTTTAGAGTACCACAAGGATAGGTCTCGCAACATAAGATTTTTGTGGTCAATGAATTAAATCAATTAGTAGGGCCAACATAGAATGGTACAAAGTTCGGGAGGTAGTTATTTACATCAAAACTGGAAAAAAGTTCCTTTTGAAATAGTTTCGAAACTAGAGTAGCTCAAAGTTAGGGCTGCATCGTCTCAAACGCCCAGTAAATGTTCTAGGCTTAATAAAGAAGAAGAATATGAAGGCAAGGCGGAAAGACCAAAACAATTAATCGACACTATTAGTGAGAACATTTTTGCGAGCGACTGAAACAAACTACTGAGCTTTTAAGGACGTTGCTGGTAAAGTGGATCCTGAACCCCTTGGCTCAATAGGCCCTCAAGGAAATGAGCCCGTGGCAACGCGCACCAAAATGTAAATACTGTATTGTGTGTAACACTGCACATAAACTTATCTAACAAATATCTTTGTAGTATAATTCTCAACTATTATGTACCGTATATTATTCTGCACAATTAAAGCGGAAGAGAAAAATGGACATGATCCTAATCACCAAAGAATATTTGGCGAAATTTGTGTTATGTAAAATATCTGCGTGTGGGGTCGCAAATGAAGGAGTATTTTGATACTGTAGTTACAATACTACATGCTTTACCTTTAAGAAAACTTTAATCACAGGTTTATTCTACAGAGTGGTTCGGAACCCACTTCATTAGAAACTTAAGGTCCCGTCTTTAGGAGCTCACCAGTTTGTTTAGGCAATTCGTAACAGTTCTTACTGATGATGTTCAGTAATAATTTTGGTCGCTATTACATTTACCCTCTCCTATATTATTAAGTATATCATTTGCATTTGTTAATTAATACTACCATAATTACTGATACTTTGATTGTGAACACCATTTGCCCTTAGTAGCGAACAAAAGCAGACCGTTAAAACGGAGCTGGGAAAAAGTAAAACGTTCTGGCTGTTCCTGTGTTCAAACTCGAATACATGGGGATAAAAAGAATGGTAACCACCTGCCTTAAACACATTGGTCACGGGGGCTCTGCTATACAGCTTTCAATACAAGGGAATTCTTGCACCGCTGCGATTATATCAAGTTTGTTAATATTTTCTCTTTCCGCATTTCACAGAAATGTTATGCACCACATACTTCTTTACCGATATCATTCCATACCTTCAGTTCAATCATGGATTCTGCCAGACTCCCCAACAGTGGGTGGTACTCCCTACAAATCGTCGAGTACAAAACCCAACATTAAAATGTTTACTGTTAAAAATCGAAATAAACCCTGCAAAACTCTACGTACACCTCCGTAACTTTGGATTTACACCCTTTAAGTTGAAAATCCTGGCGTAATCCCTGCTTCCATCTCCCTGTTTCTATATATTTCGACGAGATAGAGCAGTCATTAGTGTGATCGTCTTGTAATAGTGTGTAACTCTGGTTCGATTTCCGGTGCCAGCCAACCTAATTGAGATCCTTGCTGGTTTTCCTCCATCACACTATGGAAATTCTGAGATGGTACCTTGAATATGACCAGGCTGATTCTTTCCCAAATCCTTTCCCCTGTTATTATTTTAATATATCCAGTACGTGTTAAATGTCCGGTGGTCTTTCCAGGGAATATCGCTGTTTAGTTTCTAATTTGTGATATGTTTCCAACGAAGAAGTATCGAATTCTATCGTTCTTCATTAAATGTTGTATGGGAAAATGATTTGCAATTTCAACAACATTCCGTGCAACCCACAACACTCCATGAGCCTCAATGCAGATTATGTATGTTCTTTCTCAATATTCCAGTCAGAGAAAAAAGTCTATATGGGTGATTTTCTCAGA
>JAGDQP010061468.1:0-12034 GCA_022664845.1 Lepisma saccharinum
TTTTCATAGCTAAATTCATCTCTTAAGGTGGCATTGTGAGTGTCAAGAGCAGAAAGTTTCCATGCAAAATTTGGGTCTTCTGACTCCAGTAGCAGGCTCTTAGTTTCACTTGTTCTCTCTTCGCTGCCGTCGTTTAAGGGACAAACTTGCACTTTATGCTGGGTTTGCTCGTAACAGTCATTACACACCCTTACAGCAACATCTTCATAGCCTAAAACCTAAAATAAACACATTGTCAGGGTAAAGTAACAACACAGCTAAATTCACTTAAAGGTAATGAGGAACATAAGTAACAAACGAAGATTAAAGTAAGCATAAGTGCAGTGAAATAACACCGGTGATAATATGCAACTTTTATATGATCTGAGTGAAAGCACTTGAATAAAACGCCAGAAATCTCGAAATGTAGACATTTATCTAACTTTCAATTCCATGTATTTTGATGTAATATGTTTTACAGAAACATGCGTAATTTAAACGCACATTATGATTCTTTTAAAACCAGATAACAGAGCTAACAACGTATCACAAATATATTAGAATATAACGTCTGAAAAATAAAAGGACAACCGGATTGATATCCAAAACTAGAACATCCGTATTCAGAAGCCAGCGCCTAATCGATTATCGGTTACACTGTACGCAATTCGTAATGTAAAAAATGTTGACCAAAGTACCCAATAATAGGAAATTTATAGTCTTATTCCAAATTATAACTTAAAGTGGTGATAACTTCCTATGATATGTAGGTCCGTAAAGACTAAAAATTCGAGAAACCATGGAACTTGGCAGAAATGTAGTACTTGTTGAACTGAATAACGTATCAGAACACCCCATCATTCCAGGCTGTGCTTAGGCATCCATTTTGAAAAATAAATGGGGCAAAAAATAAGTTTTTTGCATTTATCTCATAAACGGTGGCCCGTACAGAAATTTTTCAGGAGTACAAAATTAAAAGTCGCTTTGTTTCTTTCTAAGTCGCTATTACTATTTTTTAACATAGAACGAACTGTAACAAAGTTATCATCGGTTTTAATGTTGCAAATTTCAACTTAACAGAAAAACTAATTTAAAAAAAGAAATCCTTTAAGTACAGGGATAGGTAAAAGTCTGGAAACACCCTCGTAAGTCGAAAATGGCCGGATAAAGGAAGACTAATTATGGGTATCACGTTGGCCTCATTTGAAAGCTGCCATCTTGGATTTATGTCGAGAATTTTAAATGGGAAAGGGCATCATGTGAGATATCGTTTTAGACTAGCGCGTTCCCAGAAATTCAAATATGAAGTAGTTTTTTACCTACGTTAAATTCTTTAGGATACAGGGACTATGCTATCTGGAGTTTGGAGAAAGGTAGTGGTTTATCATTCTGTCGTTGAAGGTGATTCAACATGGCACAAACCTTTCATAAACGGGTCGACACTGTGCTGATGAGTAGTCGCAGCATCAGATAAATTGAACGCGCGTCAAGACAAAGCATACGCAACCGTCATTTATGATATTGAAGGAATTTAAGAAGAGAGGATTTGTGCGCTACAGGGTGCGCTGTGGACGACTAAGGGCTGCACCCGACGAGAATGCGGCAAGAACACTTGTAGCAACCATTGTGAAGAGACCCACATCCCTCACAATACTCGGACATCTTTCGCGAGAACGTTGTCCCTAACTGCTATATCCTGGGTGGGGATTTTCCTACATTATGAATCCAGTGTATGCGAAAAAAATCGACAAGCTATGGATCCAGAATACATGAGCAACCGTTAAACCTGATGTGTTAAGCAGGGTCCACGAATATTCGAAAAAAATTACAGTCTGTGTGTCCAAATAATCGCCCCGTTGATCACATAACATAGGGAGCGAAATATTATTTTTGAGGGTCCGTATCACCTACACAAATACACGTTGGTGAAAAAGACTTCACACTTGAATCTCTGGGAACGAGCTACACTAAAACGATATGTCACATCATGCCCTTCTGCATTAAAAATTCTTGACATAAATCAAAGATTGTGGCTTTCAAGAAGGTCTACATGGTAAAAACTTTACTTTGTATGGGCAGTCCAGTAACTTTTGACTGCGGCCCGTCACGATTTGGCCTATACACGTAGTTAAATCCGCAACAATCCATGCTAAAGACGGGATTCAAACCTCCCGACCTTCGAGTCACTGACCTAACGCATTAGACCACGCGGTTACTTGGTCGGCAAGGTCTACATGAAGCCCATTCCCCATCACCAATATCCAACAGTTGGTCTCATTTTTGATTTACCAGGGTGTTCCCAGACTAGCCTATCCCTGTAGTTAAAAGATCTCTTTTTTAAAATCGTTTTTCTGTTAAGAGTTGAATTTTGAAACACTAAAACAGGTGATAACTTTATAACAGTTCGTTCTATGTAAAAAAAAATGGTAACAGCGACTTAGAAAAAAATACGATCTTTAATTTTTGTACTCCTGAAAAATTTCTGTACGGGCCATCGTTTGATATAAATGCAAAAACCCTATTTTTGGCGGCATTTTTTCAAACTGGCAGCCGAAGCACAGCCTGGAATGATGGGGAGTTTTGATATGTTGTTTAGTTCAACAAGTATTGCATTTTTGCCAAATTTCATGCTTTCTCAATTTTTTCCGGGTTGACTCTGTTTTTTTTTTTTTTTTTTTTTTTAACTTATATTTACTGTAACTAGTCCATACATCCGACCCATTAAGGAATCCACACAACAAATATCCTACCAAGCATGTGTTTATACCAACACCCCAAACACGTACGCAATTCCACCAGCAGACCCATCGCCGCGTAACGTCACATACCACCCTCTGCTTCAGTGAGGCATACGCGACGTGTCTGACCCCAGCCTTCTGTAGAACAGTCTTGTGCCATACAGAAGTGCACTTTGTATAGGAGAGTAATATAACATATGTAAAGCTGTCACGCTAACAATATCTCGAAGTTGAAAAATGTTTGATAGTTTTCTTAAAATTTTAGTAGTGTACATGAAGACCACTTTAAATTCTTATCAATAACTATACCTAAGTAATATAAATGTCCTTCTTAATATCAATTTACAATATTCTCATAATTATTCTGTTTTAGTGACATTTTTTAGTTTTTCCAACGAAGTTACTATACAAGTAATGTACCTAGTTTCCCCTAGTTAAAATTTACCAAGGTGATCATTAAGCCAGAAATTTATTTTTAAGCCCTAATTCAGCTTTTCTGAATGTTTCTGTCCATGTATTTACGGTGACAATAAGCGAAACAAAATTCTCAAACAACCATCTATCTAGATTGTTTGTTTTATATCCCTTAAATGGCTGTTCTTTCTTGTCTCCTAATTTATGTAAATTCTCTACACTTATTAAGGATGTATACTTTGCATAGAAGTAATTGTCACAACAATCAGTACAAGACATCACTTCTTCATTTATTTATTTATTTCGTTCTTCCTACTACTACACAAATCAGACAAGATTACAGTGTTGAGATTCCGTGAAAGCGACTCTAAAAGACATCTACTTTTTTTACAAATGCTGTCGAGAGAAATCAGCGGGGTTCTTTCCGTCGTCCATCCTATTTTGACGTTCATCACGGAACATTCGTAACTTTCGAAGAGTGAGACTGCGTTGCGCTGCAGTTTCAGATTTGCTTACAGTTATTTAACCTCGCCAAGTCGTCAGCAGAGGTAACTAGGTTGGGACGAATCGGTTCTATATGTTTTGTCTTCTATTTATTCGTTGTTATCTTGTCGTCGTTGAGGAATACGGTGATTGTTTTGCAGAAACTTTCTCTGTAACACCTAGGCATCGTGGTCTGCGTGCGTGCTATGAGAGAATGCTGGGAGTATTCCAAGCAGAAAACAATTAACCTTTACGCAGGTCTCTAGTCTATTTGGTGATAGAAAGGTGTTCTTCAGAACGATCAGTAATTATTTATTACCAACCACGTGACGATAAGTCTCACTTTTGTCAGTAAATATAACCTATCACCTTTTATATCAAGCAATTTTACCATCGAAGGACGCCATTATAAAACACGTTCTTACGTCAGTTGTCATCAGCAAAATGTATAATGAATATTCAAAATACCTATATTCATTTCTATTGTGAACGGTAATAAATATGCAAGTTCTAATACTTTATCATAATACGATAAGTTCTTCATCTCAACAGAAACACGTAGTAAAACTACCCCTGAAGCAGCAATGTATGTTTTTGATACAAAGTTCTTTACGCATACGAATTTGTTAAGATATTTATAACTTAGAGAAATGGTGACAACGATTAATTTGAACAGATATAGTTAACTCCATTCATTTCCAACCGTCCCACACCACAGATTTTCAATTCTTACACTATTTTCGAATTTGAATTTATTTATGGCCTTTAGGCATCTATGGCTCAGGACGATATAGGGTAGCGGAAATGATGTGGGAAGGAGTCGACACGGCTTAAGTTGAAGCTACCCCTCCCGGCATTTGCCTGGTAACTAAGGAAAAACTTCAGTCCGGAAGGTAAGTCGCTAGTATCGAACCCAGGAGGTCCCGAGTGCGAGGCCAACGTTCTACCAACTGAGCAACGGCCGCTCAATACATTCGTTTAGAGTAACATAATTATCCATACTGGGAGAGCCTAAAAAACTACATTCACACTCCCCTCCACCAGTGTCACATAACACGCTCTGAAATTTCAAGATTGGCAAGATTTGCTTGGTGGTTGCGGTAGACAAGTGGTCGGACGCACTAGGCTTCAGCTCACGAACCACTCGGTCCTGAGCTCAAATCGCGGCTCAGAAATCACAGCTTATTGAATTGAGAAGAGCCGCAGTCATTACTGGCTTACTTGAATTTTAATTTTATTTATGGTGTTTGGCCGAGACCGTAGTTGCTAGGGAAGAAGATGCGAGAAGATCATGGCCCAGTTTCAAGGTAGCATTATGGCACTAACCTGATGTGACTAAGCAAAAATCTAGAAAACTTTGGTCAGCATGGTCGGTCGCCGGGATCGATTCCAGAACCTTCCCAATACTCTGATCTGCGGGCGCTCTGTATTGCTGGCTTGTATGTACGTTTTTCATTTTCCTTCTACAGCCCCTTGTTTTACTAAAATTCGAACTTTGTAATATCGGCAATGACAATGTAATGAGAATTTTGATGCACACAACTTACCTTCAGTTTATTACACGAACAAGAACCACATACAACTCGACCGCAACGGCGGCAGTGATGACGTCGATTAAACATTGAGAAAGATATCAGATGGCAACACATGCACTCCGTTACCTGAAACATCAAAACTTTACAATAGGTAAATGAAAAGTCAAAAGGAGTGACGACAACAACAATTACGATAATGACATAATAATTCTTTGCTTTCATTAAAAAAGATACACATGACATATTTGTGACTATTTATTTGTATCTATGATACAAAAAGATAGAAATATTAATCCACTAGTCAAATAATACATTTACTGTGAACTCTACATGAATTTTATAGTTAAACTGATCTAGGGGGTATGTAACAGGAATCTGATATATCAATTTCTCTTTTTTTACTCTCGTCGTCAGGAAGAATGACAAACGTAACATTGTACGTATACTTAAGGTCTCTCCACATTCAACGTATAACTGAAAAATAACTTGTCTACTTTAGTTAGTACAAATAAACAAATATTTTTATCAATACAATACTTCATATGAAAAAAGAAGCCTTCACAAACATAGACTTTGAGTGAATAGATAATACCCTATGCTTCCTGACGTATGTGGAGGTTGTTAGGCCGAAAAAATATCTTTTTTTGAAACCGCTTTCTCTTGATCTACCAATTTGGTAAAAACTTTTGTAAACTTTATTTTATATGGGCTAGTCTAGTAACTTTTGATTTCGGCCCGTCACGATTGGACCTTTTACACCTAGTTAAAATCCACAAGCATCCATGCCCCTGCCGGCATTCCAACCCGGGACCTTTGAGTCGTTGGCCTAACGCCTTAGACCGCACAGCTACCCGGTCGGCACCACAATTTGGTGTTTGGTATCCTGATAATGTATGAAAAACTATATATGTGAAAAAAATATCGCTGCTTAGCTGCGTTGGAAGAGTGATTTGAGTTTATAAGCGCTATGCGTCTTGTGCGACAAGTATCATTCACTGCAATCATGCCACTTACTAACAACACCACGAAATCAATTGAGTAGACTGGAGCTTCAAACGAAATCCTACGTCATTATTTCAACAGTATTCATTCCAAGGATACAAGCACTTGTTCTGGATGAACATGAAAAGCTGAAACAAATAAATAAGTCATATTCTGCACACAAGACATTCTCTGCTACATTTCAGACTAAACTTGACACTTACTTGGCTAATCTTAAGAATTTATTTGATGTTCCTCTTTGTAAGTGTCAAGACTTTGTAAATGCAAGATGAAAGTGCCAGTCACTGAGCGCGAATTTGTGACTGATTAGCGCATTGCAAGAGAAATGCACATAGAGGAAGTAGGTACCTTAACAACAATGGTAAATAAACAAAAAAGGTTACGAATGAAGAGAGAACAAATCAACCTTAAAAAGCAATTGAAGCTCGAACATCTGCGCAGTTTGTTCAGAAGTACTTGATGACGGCGAATTTTCCCTTCACACCTTCCCAGCTCTTGCAGTCAGTCGAAGATCATATTGACGACGTCTCCTTGGACTTGTGATTGAGGGGGCATACCTAACCACACAGCAGCACTGTTAACTTCTACTCATCTTGCTGACATTGATAAAGTCATGAATGAGAAGCTTACCCTAGTCATTGACAAGAACAAAGTAAGAAGAGCGCGTAAGAACAGGCAAGAGATCCGAAATTAGCAAATTTCGTCAATCTTTAGGTGCCTTTACTTCGACAACACAAAAGTTCAGAAAATGGGACGAAAAAATGCACAGCTCATTCTCATTCAATGCAATGCTCATGAGCATTATTTCAATGCTCATTCAAAAAAAGCATCTCTCTTTAATACAAGAACTAAATATGACATACTTAGGTCACGTAACACCAAAACCTAGTGCCGCCCAAGGCGTAGGCGTAGCACAAAATATCTGGAACTTTCTATGTACCAGACAAATCGATATTAACTCTTACTTGCATGGAAACAGATGGAGAAACGACGAACACCGATCAGTGTCGAGGCGTATATTCGCCGTCTTGAAGAGTTTCTTCGTTATCCACTGCAATACGCAATGTCAACTCCACACTAATCAATCACTTCTACAGCATTTAATTAAGCTAAAAGACGGTAGTTCAAAATTGTTTCCTTGGCCTTATAGGCAAGAGTCCTAGCATATGTGAGCCACGTTCTATTGTGGAATTCCAACTAATAGAATAAAAACCTTCCTGAAGTTGATGATGTGGAACTAAGCACAATCATATGTACTTGAAGAGGATCTGACCGTCGTAGTCTCTGGAACTTGTTCTCCTGATCTTCAACTTCAAGCAATGCTTCCAGATGACCCAGTCAACCAAGTCCGTTGGCTAAGCACAACGTCTGGAATATGTTCTCCTAATCTTCAAGCAATGCTCCCATTCCCCGTCACTCATGCCCGTTAGCTAACCACAGCTTGTATTTTAATACATGGTCACTGAGAATACATAAAAATACACAAATAATCACAGAGTTATCTGGTGTGTCTACGCACCTGTATGTTCCATATAAAGCATCACATCATCATTAACGGCCCGAGAAACCAATGGCTTACAATATCTCACAATGTAAGCTTTTCTTATTCCTTCGGCTGCAGAAGAATGCTATCTAGGCCTATCCAGAAACTTAAGTGTCTCAATGTTGAGGGATGACAGTACAAATATTCGACGCACTACCGCCGAGTGCATTCTCCATGCCAAAAACGAGTCAACCCGATCTCGCTGCAAGACGGTAAGCAAGTTCAGCTCTCCTGCACTTAACTTCAAGTCAAATGATTATACAGACCTTATACAGATTGGAAAAACAATGAGATGACTGAGTAGCCAATTAAAAAACACTTTCTGATGACACCTGAAAATGATGATTGATGATTTTGACACAAGACTACAGCCTCTCGACACCTTATCTCGTTACGAATCAGTCTTTGGAGAGATGTATTAAGGAGGTGATCGCAGAATCACAATCTGTCTATGGAAGTCATCACCTGATGTTTCATCCGAGCCAGATTGGAGGACAGGGTGATTACAGCGAAATTTGAAACAAAGGCATGTTTTAATACTGATAATTACGACTATGCCCAAAGGTAGGGTGGTGAGGTTGCCATGGGCAAGTACTAACATTGTAGAGACGTTGAAGTGGTAAGGTACTGGATAGTTTCGCATGAATCTAAGAACTGCAATCGCAACATGACATGCATCAAAGCAAATTTTAACAAAATACTAAATGCCATACCTCCCTCTTCTGTGCTTTTGAACACAGTGCATTGCGATTACTGCTAATATCCTACGTCAGTTGTAAATACGCTATACTCGGCAAAATTCTAGTAAAAAGGACGTATTTTGAAAAATCTTAAAAATTTTCCTTCAAATAAAAACTACGATGTGATTTCGCTACCTTAGTATGTTGCCGCACGCATATTAGTTTTTCATACGTTATCAGGAGAAAATGATTTGGGGGGGGGGGGGGGGTTAACCCCCCCCCAAAAGGGGGGGCTTTATTAAAGAAGAAACATCCATTTTTTTTACAACCTTGTGGAACCTACACCACAGAGAAAAGATACAAAGAAACTTCCTGTATTCATAAATGGATAAGTTTCTATTCCTGACCTCAAAACACTTTCTATGATTCAACTCTATACAGGGTCTCCACCAACACTGGTCAAAAGATTTCCTGACTTTCCAGGTCCACATTTTCAATTTTCTAGGTCTTCAATAAACAGTTTATTTTACGTTAAACACACTCTAATATATAAACACAAAATTGGAAGTTTGTTGTTATAAAAAGATACCACAAAATAAATAAAATATATTCAAGATACGTGAAAAATACCATCTATTTAGAACTACATTTTCTCTTGACCTTTTCCATTTGCCCTCACAGCCAAGCCTTACGATTAGTTTCTCCAGTGTAATAGGGAAAATCAACTCGGCGAGTAGGGTGATCTGTATCTATACTGGAATACCCCATGGATTACATAAAGCCCACAACGGCTGAAATGGAGCACTGTTGGATCATTTTCATCTGAAACTAACTTTGTGTTGAGCTTCCTAAAACACCCAGTTCATATTGAGACCATCCATTGAAACTTGGATCACTTCGTGCAATGGAAAAGAAGACAGTGCCTCAAGAAATTTAAGAGCCCTAGTTATGAGCAGTAGGATGACTCAGAAAAACAGAAGTCAAATATCTTCCGCTTCATGCCAGCTTCATATCTTCAGCTTGATACCAGTTTCATGCCCATATAATTTCAGCTTCAAGCACTTCTTTCTTGACAACAAACTTTTATCACAGCTCCATTACTTAATGAGGTCTGAAATTTTACATAAATGTTATGATCGGAATAGAAAAAAATTGTGTTTTTCATGGTGCTGTTTCGCACGGATCGAGTTAAATGTCAAGGCTGATTTGTGTACACTATTATATATCTAAGAATATATGTATATAAATAAAACAAAGGAAAGCCGGAAGGGCAATTTATGGTAAATTTAAGATAAAAAGGAAAGAATTTACTTAGTTTATTTGTTCCAATGGAGAGAATACACAAACACATAACAACACGATAGAACTGTTTCAATATTTCGAGCCCATTATTGGCTCTTGGTCATGTGGAGGGAAGATGTGTACGTGTAGAATGAACAAAACACTAAAGAGACGGTAGTGTCACGTAGCGGACGACGCATCAAGCTTGGAAAAGTTGACTACGGAGTAGCGTGAATGATTCAGGAGCTTGGAACAATTGACAAGTGTATAGAAAGTTCAGGTGGGGATCGTGGAAGGAAATGTTGAAACTGCTATGCAAACGGGAAGTTTAGAGTTATTAAAGGTTAAAACCAGGTTTCATTTTTGAGCTCAAGTCATGAATAAATCCCCCCCCCCCCCCCCCCCCCCGGCGTGTTAACCCTTCCAGTACCAAGACTGGGTCAATTTGACCTAGATGACGTTTTATAAGAGAATGTTATTATTTCAAATAGTCGTAGTGGAATAATATTTTAGGTATTCCTCCAACAACATTCGTTTTTACTATTACAAATCATTTAAGTAAAATTGATATATAAAATACCCACAAATATAGCAAAAATCTGGCAGAAAGTGTTGCTGGGTCAATTTGACCCAGTCTTGGTACTCCACGGCGTGGAACAGAAAAATATATTTTACCTTTTCGCTTGCTAAAACTGTACAATTTTGTTTACTTGAAAGTCACTTCCCCGTTCTACCCACCGTTGCTGACAGCAGTGAGTTTTATTGTTGCAAACCCTTATTCACTCCGCCCCTTTTCCCCTCCCCACTTACCGCTGAACATTTCTTTCTCAGGAATTGCTGTATTGTTCTTCAGTTCCTTACAATAGCTAGTTTTATTTTTAGCAACCCACGTGATTACTCACTCCTTCCCCTCTCCCCACATACCACTGCTCGTTTATTTCTAAATTGCGTCATTGTAGTTCAGTTCGGTTGTCAGGTCAGCTCTGTAACATGAAGTGTCACAGAAAACTGCTATCGGGAGAAGATGCATTGGACTTACTGTTTAGCGATGACATGAGTTTAGACAGTGCTGCAGGAAGTGAAGTATCGTACAGCGACAGCGAATCTGAATGTTTTCATGAGACTGTTGAATCTTCGGTAGCCAGTGAAAATGAAAAAACAGACAGCAGAAATCAGGAGATTGCTAGTCGCAAGTGGAGGTATATACATCATTTTTCGAAAGATCCATCACATAATATTGTGAAGCAGCAATGTGGTCCAACAGATCTACGCAAAAATGTTAGCACAGAAGAGGAAGCATTTTCTTTGTTTATTTCCGAAGATATAATAAGTATAATGGTGAAATATACAAACGAAAAAGGAAAAAGTGCTACTGAAACCTGAAAAAAAGAAAAAGAAAATGCAACTCAGCGTATCTGACTGAATCAATACTAGTGTGGTTGAGATGAAAGCTTTGTTGATTCTGATAGGTCGTTTCCGTAAGTCACGTGAGGCTGTGAAAGACTTGTAGAAAGAAAATGACGGATATTCGCGCCCCTTGTATTCAAGTCCAGACACTCTTAGTCACAGTTCGTTTTGACAGCATGAGTACCAGGGAAGAGAGGAAAAAGGGCAAGTTAACTCCACTACGGGAAGTGACCGATATGTTTACAAATAATTGTAGGAAGATGTACAATGCATCAGCTTTCGGTACAATTGACGAGCAGTTATTGAAATTTAAGGGGCGATGTTCATTCAAGGTTTATATGTCCAACAAACCGGGCAAATATGGCATCAAATTGTGGGTGCTTTGTGACGCACAAAATTTTTACTGTTACAATTTTCAGGTCTATCTGGGGCGAGTTGGCAATACTCCCGAAGTCAACCAGGGAGCACGCGTTGTGAGAGACCTTACACATTTCTGGAATGATTCCGGGCGCAACATAACCACCGACAATTTTTTCACAGACATCACTCTGGCAGAGAACTTGCTTGCAGACAATTTAACTATCGTTGGGACAATGCGACAGTCTAGGAAAGATCTACCAAAAGCACTGCTTTGCACCAAAAACAGAGCAGTGTATTCCAGTGAATTTCTATTCACGGATGATCTCACATTGGTGTCATATATACCACGAAAGGGAAAATGTGTAGTTTTACTGTCGAGTATGCACCATGAGCATAGTATCTGTAATGCAAGTAATGATCTCAAGCCGGAAATTATAGTAACGTATAATGCAACAAATAATGGTGTTGATATCCTGCATAAACTTGCAGTTGCAGAAGAGGTACAAAGTGATGGCCATTCTCTCTCTTCATGAATTATGTGGGCATTGCAGCATATAATGCGTTTGTGATATGGAACATGAACAAGAAAATCAGAGTGGATGCACATACAAT
>JAGDQP010061469.1:0-12034 GCA_022664845.1 Lepisma saccharinum
AGTAACTTACCTATTAATCACAACAACGCTTCTGATAATGTGTGTTTTGATTGCAGATTGACCTGTTACACGCAGATGTCAAGTTTTGTGTCGTCAACAGTAACAAATGAGAGAACTTGAGAAGCACTGGCTTAACTCAAGAGTTCGACTTGTTATAAATTACCAAGCGCGAGGGGCGGGGGTCCAATTTGCTGTTAAGTTTAAACGTACTGTCTGTTTCGATAGAAATACGAAATTTTTATCCCTGGTTGCGTTGATATTCGGAATTAACAACCGGGGATGAAATCCAATACGCACCAGAGACAATCCGCAGCATCCCCCCGGAAGGGGGTGGGGGAATAGAATACAGGTTTAACTAAGGTGATAAAAGATGATGGATGCTCAAAATGTAAGGCAACGCAAACTCCAGTAGGTCTAAAAAAAAAAAAAAAATCCAAAGCCTGACTTAATGCAGAACTTCAACGAAACGAATATTACTGAACATATAACCTCACATGGCCATAAAAACATCAAACTCATATCTCCAAAACACTTCCAACTGAAAAGACAAAGGGGCTGCTCCATTGTAATCACTTCATAAGCCTTATATTCTTATTTTCTATGTGCACTTCTATACTTTTTTCTTTCAGTTTTTTGGTTCAGATTCGAGATGCAACGTTAATTGAGACGACGTCCACTTAGGTTAGATTACATCAAGTATGAAAAAGTTAAAAGTACAAGGACTATGAAGTGATTACAATAAAGCAACTAAACAAATAGAAAAAAAAAATAAAGTACTCACATGGGCACATGATGTTCAGCAGTTTCCTTGTTCCTACGTACTCTATAAATTGCCTTGAAGAACCTTCGGTTGACGATGCAATTGGCTCTGGGGTTATTGGGGAAGGGGGTGAAGCTTCTGACAAAGCTGGTCCTTTGGAAGTTGTTAATAAATCTTCAAAAACAGGCTCGTCCTGTTGAATTTCGGGTTCGGGAGTTAGGTCTTTGGTGATTTTGGGTTCTAGATCTAACAATGGCTCGTCAGAAATGTTCTGAGATGTTGGCTGAAATTCCTCTTGACACATTTCTTCTTGTGCTGAGGGGAGAAAGTCAGTGTCCCGCGAGCCATCAAATTCTGCTGGAGCATGATCTCCCCCTGCATCATTCTTCACCACTGGAGCTATGTCCAATAGTTCGTCAATTTGTTGGGATTCTGTTAAAGCAACGTGGTGTGTTTCAATGGTCGGTTCGAAACTTATGGTGTCATCTAAATAACTTACGGGTTTTTCCCTATCATTTTTGTCCTCCACTTCCACAATCTCGCTAATTTTGGAGGTATCCATCGGAGCGGAACTTGGTTCAATTTCAATGTCACTTTTTACAGGTTTAGGGGTTGTGTCGAAATCTGCCTCTGACTGAATAGTTGACTGTTCCGTCTGTGCAATATCCTCCTTTCCTGCCGTTATGTCACCCAGTAAATCTTTAGTAATATCTCTTACCTCGGATGCAGTATTACCTAAGTCGACCAAAGTTGCTGAAGCGGTTTCGGACTCAAAGACACTAGATTTTTCCGGGATATCACCTGTTCCTGAGGTCGTGTTCGTAGTCTCCCGAAGCGGTGATGAATCAGGTTCCAGATGTTCAAAATCATCTACCGACTCATGGTCTCTCTTCAATTCTAGTCCTGAATTGGCGAGGGAGTGGCTCGTGTCTTCTGAAATTGGTTTTTCTGGAACAGTTTTCTCTCCTAAAAACTCCATGACGGTAACTACACAAAACACTTACAATCACTTCCACGTGACACCGGCAAAACTCTCAGTCGGTATCAAGAGGTTCTTACTCGCTGTCAGATGTCAAGGAGCCTGGAATACCGGTAGTTTACACTTTACAGTCTCCCTCTGTCTGCAGGATGACTCATACGGCGAAGTGAAACTTCCGGTTGAAAGTTTATTGCTCGTAAAAATACATAAATAATAGGATCATTTTCATGGTTAATAATTATGATATTATTTTTAATTAATGGTGTTTATTTCTTTAATTTAAATGACCATCATAAAATCTTTTTTCAGGACTTTCAATCTCTCTGCGATTGCGCAGTCGGCCAATCAGTGGAAGTATGACACCCAATCCGCGACAGCACAATTCCCGTGCTGTGCATGAATCAAACATGGCCACGGGACAGGGTAGGGTCAGTGAGGATGTAAAAACCAAGGCTAGATTGAACGGAACAACAATCCAAAATGGAAAGAAAAACGGATATGTGAATGTAACGCAATATGAAAAAACTCAGGTAAGTGTAATTCTGCTCTCAAGTGTGAAGTGACAGAGATCTTCACTGCTTTAGGGAGGTGTGTTCGTTAGCAGACGATTTATGTCAAATCCATTCGCAATCAGAAATGGGTTTAACGTTCAACCGAGATTCGTAATTAGGATGTGATTTTGTCTGTTTGAAAAATGTTACCAGCGTAAGTATATAGTGCCTTTAGTTATGTAATTGTGCTTATATGTTAAATAATCGTTGTTCAGTTGTTGAATGAACACTTTATTACATGACGTACGGTATACGAGTGATGCATGCCGCTGTGTGATTGGATTTTGTGGGGTGATATTGATTGAAAAGGTCGCGTGGATATCACTTCGTAAATGAAAATGCAACAGCTGTACAGAATCAAAAGTTCTGTATGTACTTTGTGGAAGCGGAAATAAAACTAAATGGAATCTATCATAATTTGGCAATAATATGTTAACTTCTCTTGCATAAATTTAATAGTACCGTAATTTTAAAGAGGGGGACAGAAGAGACTAGCAAAGTGCCTTTATGCGCTTTGTATAAGGGTGAAAACAGATTTTGGAAGTTTTATATTTTAGAAACAGTAAAAAAAAAGATTAAAAGGTGTTAATTACGACGCGTTAGATAAGATACAAGGGTCATTTGCTATTAACATTTTCATATAGGGTGTGATTTTTTAACTATAGCCCATCTCGAGAATTAAATACCTATGAATTAAGATACTGCATGTAAGAATGTTGCCATGACAACCTTATATTTTTGTAGGAGGTAATTTGTAGCCGTACTTTACGTTTGTGTTTACAGAGGCGTAGAGGTAATTTTCTGTGGTAGGCACTTTTGTTTTCGTCGTTGATTATACTTCAGATGCTCCTTTTTTATTTCTGATTCCTAGAAATGCAATATGTTATTATTAAAATCTACAGGTGATGTGAATTCAAGGAATTCGATATACAACATGCACCTTGTATATTGCCCTTGCACTGGCATTGGAAAGAAGGAAAGTAACACCACTTGAAGTACATGTTGTCATCTTTCAATCAAATTCCGCCATATGGACGTTAGAGGAGAAACAAAAAGCTATTTGATTTATGCACTACATAAGTTAGTGTAACGTTGTTTTGAACAAAGATAATTTAGTAATCCAATGATGTAGTGGTAATTTTTTTCATTCCTTTAGACTGCGTGGAATGAGGTGAACTTTCGAATGTAAAGGAAACTTCATTTTCGACGAATCTTCCACATTGTAGATTTTGCATGAAGAACGACTTTAATGTTCAGTAGTAACTAATGTAGAGATTTACGAATGCAGGTGTGCCCTGCTGCCGGGCCTTCGTGACACCTTTCTCTCGTTTCTCCCTGGTAACGATCGGATGATGGTTGGCCGCTGTTTTTGCAGAATTTTTTAATGCTTGAGACCTTTTACCCGTGTATTTGTCCAGCCTATCGGAAATAAGTAGGCGTGCTGAAAATAACTTCGTTATGAGGGGTCTAATACCGTAATTTCATGTGAAATTGAAAGCACTTAGAGTTTCTTAAAAGACTTAAACTAGTCTACCGTATAATAAACACTTGTCATACACATGTATACAAGGGTGCTTTCCTAGTAAAAGTGCCTTATGAATTACGTCTCCTTGCCTTCTCCCAAAAAGTTAATAGTGAAAGTGTGTATGTGTATGAGTATCCTGCTCAAGTGTAACGCAGTGGCTTCGATATCTTTCAATTGAAACTGAGGATCTCAAAATCTTTGGGTCATTCTCTGAAAATGCCGCAAAATTAGGTCCGTGACGATAATTACAAGGATCAGGTTAGTTTTTAATACCGGTATTTCATGTTTACTCCCGTTGCCTTCATAGTAGTGAATGGTAATTATTTTATCTTGCACAACGATGATGAGAGACGCCAAAATTGTACTATCCTGTCGTGTCCTGAAACACACTATTCTAGTTTGTGGTGTGCGGCACTAGTTATTTCTGCATTTTTTTTTTTAATTTTTTTTCGTACACAGGATAGACTTACAATTTTTTTTACTCAGGATTCGAGAAGAAAAACAACTTTACACCAGAAGGGGAGCCAACTGTAAAAGTTTCAATGTAAGCTGAACTGGTTACAATTTCGTCTTGTAATTAAACGTGCTGTAATTTCTTCAAATCTTCAAATGATTTAAAAATATAATTAATTTGGCGGCTATTCTGTAAAGTATTAATATTTGGGGAGAATTCATGAGGAACCTGAGTCTTAATGTAATAAACTATTTGTGGGTATGTATGTCCTTACTGGAGAGTTAAACTGGTCCATTCGATACAATCCTAACTTGAAAGTAGGTAAAGTGACATTATTATTATTATTATTATTTTTTTAAAAAAAAAAAGAAATAAGAAGTCACTTCTTCGTAAAGAATACTACGTATTCCTTTTTGTATAAAAGTTTCCTTTTTTTTTTTTTACTGTATGTGTAGGGTGAACAATTTGTCGCAGCCTCTGCCGTGTTTTAAATGTTGTTCCGGATGTTGTGTTGCGAGATTTATTTGTTTGATGCGCTCCATTTCCAAAAGTAACTAATTATTTTTCCTTATTCTTTCATTGTTTAAAATTAGGGCAAGAATTAATTATTCGAATAGAAGAAAAGACAAGTCTTGAAAAGGATGTGTGTGTGTGAAAACTGACCTTAGCTTTAAAATATACTTCCTAATTGTTTATGCGAAATGGGCTTTGCGTAGTGTAGTTCTGCATGTCCCCTTTTCTTAGTAATATAATGTAGAAGATAAGTAAGTGCTGTATAAATGTATAGAGGACGAGCAAACAGGAATACACTATTTAAAATATATTGTATGGTTTGATCACAAGTTAGCAGATATAAAGAAGTCTATGCAGTGTCAGGACAGACTAGCAGAAAGTTAACAAGTATAGTCAGGTTAGCATGTAGTTACACTTTAAGAGAGCAGGCGACATCTGAGAGACGTTAGCACTCAACACCCTTGTTAGTATTCTTTACCATTATTGTCAATTTGTTTGGGTGGATGATTTCTGGCTATATTATTGAAAACATACCCACTTTTGAGGCAGGCGAAGAGATTGACTAGGAAGGTTATTGACACCTGCGTACATATACGGGACTGTATTTCCAGAGGAAGTTCCCCATTCTGGCTATCAGGCTGTCACTCAGATAGGGCAGTTTTGTCTATAGGGGCAGATCTGTTCCGCGTTGCAAATACACCGTAACGTGGTTAGCTGACATTTTAGGCAACTGAGGTTGCGGTGGCCCAGGATACGAAAGAGGAGGGTGTGTGGAATTCTATTAGCTGATAGCTTCTTACGGTTGTAACGAAATTGGCGGGACTGTTTACAAGTTTTTTTTATTATTGGGTGAACTTGCCCTTCTGAAGTTGTGCTACGTATCCACACGTGATGGAGGGACGAAACGTAAGTCGAAACACGACGTTTGACATTCCACATCATGGGCTAGAAAAAACAAGCGAATCAGTTTCAATACTTCCATTCAGGTAATACCTAAGTCAATACACCAGGTAAAGCATTTCAAGTATTGAAGACAGCATGAATCACGTATTTTTATTGATGCCAGCAGGAGCGAAGCTCAAGTACACATCAGCAGTGTGTAATTTGAGCAACTTCAAGTAACATAAATTTTTAAACTGACAATTAATGTCTGCATTTCTCAATTGTTCGTGACTTTTTTAAACTAATTTTTATTTGTTTTATATTCTTTTGTTCATTATATTTGTCTTAGTATATGCGTATGTACTTTACTGACTGATCTTGTAACTGATTTTAGGTGTTGAAATTTGCATATTTTAGGTTTTAGATTTTTATTTTCATGTACTCTTCTTTTTCTTCTATTTGATCTTTCAATATGTTTTGTTGATAAGGGTTATGTGGCATGCCCAGGCTGAATCTCGGCCGCTTAAATAAAGCCTTTTGAATTCAATGCCTCTTCAGGTCAGTTTTTTGAAGAATTCGTCTGTCTCCATTCACTTCAACAACAACGTATCTGTTGGTATTGGTGCATTTTTTTTTCTTACTTTACATGACTTGTTCTGCCCATCTACACAGATACAAGAATGTACAAATGATTGTTGCTGAGGGTATTCAAGGTTTACGAATAGGTAGACTCAGGCATCGGTAGCTCAATGGTAGAGCTTTCAACTCATGTGCTTGGGGTCGTCTATTTGATCCCTGCTCGTGCCATGTAGTAGGCTTTGTGGTGGACAAACACCGTGGGCGTTAGTTTTCTCGAACTTCTCCCGCTTGCTCCCGCTTTCTTCATTCCGCCAATCAATCCCATCTCCATCCATCCGGCCAGTCAAAATTACCTGAATGCCTTAACAATTAAATTTAAATATCGGACTGTAGATAGTGTATTCCTGTATGCTTCTCGTATGCAGGGTGCATTTGAATTTGTACCAAAGAGTGTAGGTGCGTCTCGTCAATTAAACAAGAAGCTGATTTAACCATAGTTCATTTTTTAGATACAGGAGATTATGTTCGAGTCCAAAGTAACTTCATTCCGATGGTAAATAATATTGATAAATTATAAACGATGCATTGAAGTAAAAGGATGTTGTTCGACGGTTTCTATCATTAGACTAAATAGGAGCTAAAATGTGTCTTTTTAATTCACAATATTACCAGACCAAGCTGCACGTGAGGCCTCGTTAGGAGCTAACATTGATATCCAACATGTCCCGTTACGCGGAATGAATGGCAGCGACGATGAGATGAAAGAAACTAAGGTAACTGTTGCTCCATGGAAATCATCTTGCCGAGATAGTAGACGTGAAGAAGTACTTCTATGTCGTCTACGTATAGGGCACAGTTGCATGACTCATGGATATCTGTTGCGACGTTTGGACCCTCCGCATTGTAGTGAATGCAATGGAATTTTAAGTATTCGTCACGTCCTGTTAGATTGTCCAGGATATAATCAGTCATCTGAGACAACGTTGTAACATCTCCAATGACATTGCGTCATTGTTAGGGGATGAATCAGCTATACTGGGAAGAGTTCTTATGTTTGTTCAAGAGATAGGTTTATCTCCGGCTATTTGAGATGATTGTGTTGTTTAGCTGTTAAGTTTTATGTAGTATTATTATTTTTGTGAAGGCCCATTTACAGCCTTCACGTTTTTAACTTATGCTAAAGACTCTATACATCTTTAGTTCGTACCACTATTTTCTTTTTCTGAAGACACTTTAATCTTCAGCTTTTATATGATTTTATTATTTTAGTTAACAGCTATGTGTAGACGTGACAAAGATAAGGGGCTTCCCCCGTATCGGGAAGGGCGTAAGCCATAGTGCTGTTACCGCCCATGCAATTCATTTTATCTTATCACAATATTACCAACCTCTGATGGTTTTTCAAATTGCTTTACCTCGGTTTATTGAATACTTGATATTCCCTGGTGATTATATACATAGCATTTGAAGTACAATAGGCAGTGTTTCAAACTTATACGATAAAATAACCATTTTTAACCCTTCATATCGTAATTACCTTATTTACTATATTGTCTTCTTTGCTTTACATATGTGTATTATCACTAGCGAATACCGAAATTCCAACAAACCGACTAGTGTTCTTTGACAAGCATAAACTTGTTACGAAGTTGCCAACAGTATCAGCTCAAATGATATCGCGTTTTAGCTTCTAACGTCTAATCTATCAAATCAGCATACTTCTGCTTTACTGCAAAGTGTGAGTAATCGAGAAACATTCATTTTATTTTCTATTGTAAGAAGTCTATTTTGAGTTTGAAATTGAACCCCATATATCTAGAAAAGGAAGGAGCTTTCGACCCATATTTAAATGAAATTTCGAAATTGTTGTCTTGTTTAGTTGATGCGAATACTACACACCAACAATATTTGACACCAATTTCGATGCATACTGAATGTGATGTTTTGATTGTAGATTGTAAATTAATTTTAATAAAGATCTTAGTTGAAAAGGTGTCTTGCAGACACAATTATAGCTTTTAATGCGTAGCGCTTATTTTCACTTGGATTCGTCTTTTCTTTTCCTCTTGCCTGTCGTAGTCTCGCTTTTGGAATTAGTTGTGAATCACTCAGGAAGAACGAATTGCTCATGAATCCTGAGCACAAACTAGTAATATTAGAGTCCACGAAACGTTAGACCGGAGGGGCAAGGAGTATGTACATACCTGAAGTAAGTAGTGTGGAGGGAGATATTTTTCACTCCTTTCGCTTTCTGCAGACATTGCTTTATCACCATTTTTCTGCTTCAAGTTCCTCAAGCAAATATTGAATTGTGCGTTTAAAGCTTGCATAGCACATTTTACTTGCATTTTGTATTTAGTGATTTTCTTTGGAAGTTTGTATTAAAAAAATTTAAGTTGTATCGCTAAGAGAACTTCTGTTACAAATCGAGTTGTGTGACTTTTATTAAAATGAAAATGAAAAGGTTTTATGATCGTGATCGAACGTCTGAGATTGTTAAACTGGTCCATGTGTTGTGAAATTCTCAGTTCCATCTTTATTTATTTTCTGTATTTGTTATTAATATGTTTAGGTCGCAGGCAATATTCAAAAGATGGGGATTCTGTAGCAAGTTCTGAATTTATTTTATGAAGGTAATTCGATGGGGAACATTTTGGAACTCGTCAGACACGATACAAAAAGATTCGCATTGATACGATCTTTATACCATTATTTTCGTCCATAATTTCAAGTTTGTAGCATTTTTGTTGATGTACTTGCAACACAAATAGGTTATGCTTTTTTTTTTAATCTAGCTTATTTCATTTTTAAAAAAAAGCATTAGCACCACTGTTCTATAGCTAGGACATCTTTATCGTCGTAGAAAATCTTAAATTGTACCATCGAAAAATAAGGGTGCGTTACGATCGAGGCTGGTTTGCAAACGACCTGATATCAAGCAGTACGTTAGCTGTTCCATTTTTTAACCTACGGAACTTGTAATGTAGTTCCTCTGAACTTGAGCTACAATACGATCTCGCTTTTTGCACTAAAATTCGCACAGAGTATTAGACAGTGCACTTAGGTGTTTTTAACATTTGTGAGTAATTTTACGTACTACATAGCAAAGTTCAGCGGCCCTCGTTCAGGACGTTAACATTAATTCAATCAGTCAGTTGATTTCATTTTTAACGCGAAAATCATTTAGTTATCGGTCAAGTGTAGTCCAGTGTGTAAGAATGCGTTGACCGCTAGACGGACATAATCCAATCTTTCATATTTCAAAAATGTCCAATCTAACTTTACTCTACTTAGACACGGACATGTACTGTATGCGTGTTACATGTTGACGGAAATTAGTTTGATGACACTAAATAAGAAAATAATGAAAGCTCTCTGTTCGAGGAAGGCCTGCTTCAGAAATTCTGTACTTTAAAAATAGTTTTATATGGTTCCATGTTTAATTCGAATGGTATTAAGAGAGTACATCCCAAAAAAGTATTTGTGTGAGGGAAGGATTTATGTGCGTATAGAAAGGCGTAGAGCAAAGGGGCAATTTTACTGAAACTTGTAGAGGAAATTAACTGACGCATGGTGTTAATTCAAACTATCGAATTGCATGCATTTTGTTGTAGCACTTATAGAGAGTCACTTCTCAGTGATCTATGATTGTAGTATACTAGGTTGCATGTGCATGTCAGATTTTAGTTCAATTTACTGAAGGTTTAGAAAATTATGGTTTTCATATCGAGATAAGTAGTAGATCCCGTCCCAGTTTCACAATATAGGATCAATCTTATTTAGCAGTATACAGTAGTATGTTTTCTACGTTGAAAGTTTTTTGTGCTCAATAGATGGCATTAACAGAGCATATATCATAACATTAAGAAACCTTATTTTTTCAATAACTGTCTACGAGTAATGTTTGTAACTTGTAGATAATACCCGGCAGCAGCTGTTGCTGCATGTATCTTTGGGAAAATAGCTGACATGATAACAATTTTTTTCCCCACTACAAACCTGGCCGCGGTATCGATTTTAAGTTGATAGGCTCTCACACTGAGTGTGTGATATTCCGTAGTTGTTGTTTCTTTGTAGTGTCATTTTGTGTCCAGAAAAAATAAAGATGGCACCAACCATTTGCGAATTGGTTGGAATTTGTCATTATGTGAGGTTAACTGGTGGTGTGTGGTATGATGAAAAACTTCCAAATTTTAAATATTTTGATCGTTTCTTTTAGAGGGTGTATGGTTACGTAAAAATCTGGCTGTTGAAAGTGGTAATATGCAGATCATTCGAGTTTCCTTTACCTCATAGAATAGCACCGGTACAAAAAAGAATATTGCGCAATATAGTAATTCAATACAGTGGTGGCGTAAGCCAATCTGAGGCCCGTTTGCGAACAATCGTGAGAGCACACTACTACTGTTGGTCGTAATATCTTACTTTTCGTATTCGGAGTTACGTGGGAAAAATGGGGCTCGCTTACCAAGATTCGCTCACTCGCCGAACCATAAGTATGGTTACTCAGATTCTACAATGCTTATCAACCATTACAGTCAGGCACACAAGTAAGAGTCCTGAAGCGGCATAACTATTGCATCACCGACCGCCATCAGTGCATTCTATTAATTAATCGTAAGCGATTATTCACTTTTGTCGGCGACCGACAGTGGCTCTTCGGCAGGTGGGGACCAGGGCGAAGGCGCCGCTATTTCCCCCTCCTCTACCCTCCCCCTCCTTAAGTAAAGTTAGGTGATTGGGAGTTAGGGATAAACATCATACCTTAATGCCTTTGGTTTTAGAAGTTCATGATGTTGAAAGAATTCCTTCTTATAGTTTATGATGTTAAATTTCAGAAATTGATGTAGGTGCCTTCTTTCACTTCTTGCATGAACTTATTGCACAGCAACCATAATTCATCGTAGTTCTAGGTAAAATAAGAAGTAATCTAGATTGTCTTAATTCACTTAGAATAGCGCTTATTAATTATGAAAATTTGCAATGCATGCAAATGTCCATGGAAAACACTTCCACCTAAGGACATGTATCAGATGCTACATAATTATTAATACCATAGTTAATTTTACGATGCATGTATAGTTTTATTTAAAGCAGAATATCTATGTATCGACGCCTATGTCTGTAATTTTTTTTAGCGATTTTCTTGATATTAACTTCAAGAAGTGTGGCGATTGCTTGACTTAAGTGAAACATTTAATTGATTATACCTGGACTTTTCAAGACACTATGAACGACAGTTCGACTGAAATGATTAATTTGATTCGTAGCTTCCTCCACGTTGCAAAGCTACTGTTTCAGGTGGAATATTTTGTTAACATTAAGAACAAATGTACCCGTATATGTTTATATTAAAGAGGTCAATGTAATGTGATACGCTGTCCTTTAATGTCTTACTATTCCACATTTATATATTACTCATTTTCTCTTTTGATGTAGTTGTAAAAGTTGTCTTGGACGAGCTAAAATATTTACAGACTCTGCAACTAACGATTACGTAGGTCCTGATCCTTTTGGCTGCTTATGATTGGTACCTTATTCTGTGAAAAATATAAACTTTTGGACATCTGGACTGGTAGAGTATGTTTTCTAAAAAAAAAAAGATGACCACGCTTTATGTAGACATCCACGGTCTGTGTTAAGAACAGGTTTTTTAGGAAATGATAAAGCAAGCTTCCTTTGCAAAACGGTCTATTCGATTTTTCGCCTTGTAATGGACGTGTGTGGATTTAATATCGTGATTCTCATTGCGTAAATGTTTGGAAAGGCCAGAAACTTGGTTTCGGAGCGT
>JAGDQP010061470.1:0-12034 GCA_022664845.1 Lepisma saccharinum
AAATGTGTCAGTATGTCGGGAAGTGCTCTATAAAAATAAAAGAAAGCATAGCTTACGTGTGCCGTATGATCATGAAAAGCCAAGTAGTTGATTCCACTTTACCTACGAAAGAAAAAAGTAAAGAAATTTTAGTTGAACTGCAATTTTTTTTTCTTATATTATTATTCAAACAATAAATGTAATTAAGGATTCCACTTTAGCATTATTACATTACGAATCTCTCTAAACTGAAACTTATTTCTAATTTAGGATTTCTTTTTCTTTCACATTCTTGCATCCAGAATAACATAAAAATTCGGTAAAATAAGATTCCAAATTTGAAAGTTAAATGATAACTCATGATAGATAATATGCACACCTTTATTGTACAATCAGAGAAAGAATTACATTTCGTTTCTTTAACGAAAATTGTGAAATCATTTTACTTAATTTATGAGCTGTACCCAACTAAAATGAAATAAAAGTTTGTTTTAAAAATTACATCATCCAAATGCTTCCCACCACTCCTTACACACTCCTATAACCTTTCCCTGAGTTTCCACATAGCACTTCTGCTTGAAGACGTAAGCACTTAGATGTTCCCAGATGGAGAAATCAACATACGAGGAAGAATAGTGGGTGTGCGGGCCACAGGGTGTAAAGAACGTAGTGAGATAAGGTCCTGCAAAAGAACCCTTGCAGGACTGACGTGGATCTATGTGAGCGCTGGCATAATCATGTTGAAACTACAGAGGCAGATTTTCAAACATCACAGCAGTCTTACGACAGTATTAAAAGAACAAACAAGATAGGAAATATTGCTTTTTTTTGATTGCACAATATTGCGTAGTGTACTTAACACCTATGTCATTGAACTTAGCCGGGAGATTATTCTGTCTCACCTTGTCCAACGAGACCTACCTGATCTGATAGTCTGCAGCTGAGGTCAATAAGAACAGAAGTTTGGGCTTCGTATATACAGGGTAAACGTTGATAATGTCGTGATACATTGGATTTTACATTGGTATGACATCACATTACCAAGAATTGTGAAATTAAAATTCTCACCACCGAATCAGCTTTAGAAGTATTGCCTGCAATCTGCGTGATAGTTGTGACTTGATAAATATTACTAATCCCTTGCTTGTGCAAAAATGTGTTATCAAAGGAAGTCAATCATGCTGTACGAGAAGGAATGTACAACAAAAATCCATTTAACTTGAGAAATTCTGATGAGTATAATATTCATAAGACGAACTCATTAGGTGAAAAAGAGATTAGACATAAGAAAACAAAAAACGTCACGAGATATACGACATACAGGTTATCTGGTAATCTACAGCGCACACACAGATGAGAACTAAGGAATATCAAATAGAAAGACACAATGAAGAAGATGCAGTATGTGTGTAAAATGTTTGAGTGCGTTTATGTTGATCACATGAACAGACATGCAAATAAGTTGTTTGGAAAACGAGAAAATGTTGAAACTATAGCATTAGTTGATTCGGAAGCAGCACATTCGATTTTAAGTCTTCGACTCCTTTGAAAGATCCAAGTTTTTATACCCGAAGGTCCAAATGGATGTCATTTGCACGCAATATTCGAAACATAAATCTGTGGACACAAGTTATGTCAAGATACGAGAAACGTTCAATGTTAATATGACAGCGGGTGAAACAGAAATCAGATAAAAAGATATGTCCTTAGGATGTTATAGTGGGTAAAAACGTTTTAGTGAACTTTGATGAAGTAATGATAAATTATAAGGAATGAACCATTTATTTGAAAGTTAAGGGGGAAACCATTAGGTGTTAAGCTCTGAACAAGTCGAAGGAGGACGTAAGATCAGAAACAAGTATAAGAATGGACATGGTGAGAGGCGAAGGATGATTATCAAAAATAGAAAATATCAACAGGTAGACGACAATTAAAGACAATGATCTGGAAGTAAATAAGTAGCTTCAAGTTTTCGAACTTCATGGCAAGGTTCTCGAGAATCTCATGAACTAGAAATACAAGACAAAGTGACTAGAAGTGTATATCTTACAAAAGTGAATTATACAGGGAAAAAATAAATAAAAACAAGTGAAGCGGAGTCCAGTCGGGGGACTGTGCATATATGGTCCTGCCAGGCTTCAGCAGCGAGCATCCTATTCGGGTGATGAATGTCTAGGTGGAAAAACTGAGACGAGACATTTCCAACGACACCTCAACCACCTTCTAGCCCTAGTAGTTCATACGCTATAAATTGCCCTCATCCGCCCCTGTAATATGCATGGTTTGAATTTGTATCGGCGAGACCTTACCAACAACACATCAACTACTTTCATAGCCTTCAGTTCCTGAGTTTAAAAAATCCCCCTTTCTCGCGCCCCGTTAATGTGATCTGGATTATTCATATGGCTTTGAAGTCTCTTGCAGAGACCTTTTCAATCAAATCTCAACCACCTTCATAGCCTTGGTAGTTTCGGAATTGAAAGTTGTCGACAGATGGACAGAGCGGCTGTATAAGGCTACACTGGACTTGCTACTGAAGCTTAAAACACAACCAGATATTATTTCTATTTTTAACATAATGGAGGGTATTATGTTACGGTCCCAAAGACCATTCCACAATGAAGTAATTTTATTATTATATGGAAAAATATTTTTTAACATCAGGTAAACGATAGAAAACGAAAAGCAAAGCGAATTAGGATATTTTTTTAAGGAAATGGCCACGAATATCGTGGCAATATTTCTAGCTTCAGTTTTCTTACTGTACTTACCAGAAGAGAGAGAGAGAGAGAGAGAGAGAGAGAGAGAGATAAACTATATCTTTCCTACGTATTGTACTTCCATAACGTTCTTCCACCCTCATGAAGAAAATAGAAAAAAATAATAAAATGCAAATTAAAATCCACAATAGCATGTCGTTTTAAGAAGGTAATAAGATTACGTAGGCTGGAGAAGGAGACAGGCTTCCTTTTATAATTTTATTTTAAGAGACAAGGGAGTCAAGATGATAACTGGACGGCACAAGATGGAGACTAAAAGAAAAAGAAATGGGGAAAAGCCAATAAAGAAGAGAAAGGCATCACAGAAAAGAAGAAAATGGTGGTTAAAAAGAAATATAATTCTTTGAGATGTTTGTATAAAAATAAGTAAAAGTTCTTACTTTAAAAAAAAAATGTTAACGTACACCCAAAAAACACCTCTTAGGAAAATGTCACGAAAGAAAGAAAAGGAAGTTAATTACATTATGTTCCCTTAAGGATATTCTAGTTTTATCAGAAATCTAACTTCTTTTATCAGAAAAGAAGGGGCCCACATTCTTCCCCCACCAAACTTTTCTCCTGTCATGTTGAGAAGCCCAAAAAGGAAGCAGAAAAAAAATCTTTTAATTATAAATTCTTCCTCTTTCATTTTCTATCTCTATATATTCCTTCTTTTTTATTTCTCTAACGTCCATTTTAATTTTCTTTTGTAACCATGAGAGCTTTTCTTCCCTTTTTCATATAACGATTATCCGAGTCACTTATCTCTTCTTTTCGTTCAGCACTAAAATGTACAGTCACTGTCAAACATGATCTTATTTCTGTGCTTTTTTTCCACCTCTCTTTATTACTAAGGACTAGTTAATTTTAGAACAAAATCTCTATAAAGGGTAAAGATACTCTTTTAAATAATAATAATAAGTTAATAGACTTGAGAACGGACAACCTAGTGCTGCAGAATTTG
The DNA here is from genome assembly GCA_022664845.1 of Lepisma saccharinum. Taxonomy (NCBI): domain Eukaryota; kingdom Metazoa; phylum Arthropoda; class Insecta; order Zygentoma; family Lepismatidae; genus Lepisma; species Lepisma saccharinum. Next base: position 3,703 of record JAGDQP010061470.1, read on the forward strand.
ATCTATCTCATAAACCTGAAAATAGCATTTAATTAAAATTTTGATATTTGAAAGTTATCCCTTACCTATAAGTTAATAACAGTTTGTAATTTTTAAAAAGAAAAATGATATATCTACTAGTTTTTCTTCTTTCGAGTACAGAAAGGTACGAGTTATTTTCTTTCGTTCATTTTTATATTTTCTTCCACTAACGAACTTCAATGGATGATACTCTGTCAAAAAGAGGCACAGGCTGCCGGAAGCGTGGGAAAATGAACTTTAGAGCTTCATATTTCCAACACCTCTAACAGTACAGCTGATGTGGCATGCTATGAACAAACATTTCAAAACCTGCTCTATTCAAAAATGCATATTCCAAAATTGAACAATCGGTGTGCACGGGATTGTCCAAAGGAAGTTGGTTGACCCAGAAATTCTCTGAAGGTGGGTTGAAATGGGATTGAGTAGGTTGAGATCGGTGACTAGTATTTTTCTCAATTTTTTTTACGTACTACAATCCTTTGAAATTTGTCAGTACTACTTACTACCTACCACCAGCCTGTACATACCTCTGTCTCTAAAAGTAATGCGACAAATTTCGTGAGCTGGTTATTCACAAGAAAATATAAAAAAGAAAATGCATTTGAAGAATTTCCGAAACATGTGTAATTTCCGAGCTAGAGGCGCTCAAATTTACAATAGCACCGTTACAATTGACGTTATTTCTCGACAAATAATGACGTAAACAATGTCGGCTTAAGAACTCAAATCCTGCTCATGCTCGGCTTGGGAAAGCAAAGTAGTGTCCGATACATCCATTTTTTTTAGTAACGTTTATGACTGAGATTGTAATTTTCTAAGGCAACACCGCTATGTTAATATTTGTCGAGATAATTGTGACGATGTCAGCGTAATACTGAGTCTGTCAGGTACTGTTTTGAATCCCGTGACGTTAACAACTAGAGGAATGATGGAAGTTACGTAAACAATTGTAGGTTGCGATCTGCAATTCCCCTTCAACTCCCTTTTGCTACGAAACAAGTGAAAAAAAGAAACAACAAAAACATGGAATATCGTATTACCACCAGTAATTAATTAAAAAATCCTGCTTTCCTCGTTCTGATTGGAGTGCGACAACCATTATGTGTATTCAGTATGGTAACAATTATAAATTCGCATAAGTTAAACAACGACGAAATTGAAAACAGGAAGCAATCCAAATTTCCAGTATTTTTTTTTAATGTACGATATGTCTGTAAATATAAACTACAGAAGAATAAGAAAATATGATAATTTCGCTGTTTTTCGAAACAAAAATTACATACATAAATCATGTATTTAGTATATTCAATTACTTACAGTAAATTTAACTGATAACGAACGCCTCATGTCAGTTTCTGCTTGCTTGCTTGCTATTCACGGATCTACCACGGTAAGGCTCTCCTTCGTACACCTACTGCTTATGCAACCCACCAGCCAGAAGCGAGAGTTTGGTCAATGACAGTCCAGGGGTTTTAAAAACCTTGTCATTTCTAGAGCGCGCATTTTAGGGTATTTAAAGCCTTTACATATAGGCACTAAAAGTTATGAAAGGCGGGGAAAACAGGGATTAGGCACAGCAAAAGCTGAAAAATAATTTGTCAGGTGAGGGAATTTGTTTTATCCCGCTCCAACAAATATGTAACACGATGGAGCTGACCGATCAACTCGAAGACGGATTCCCTTACGAATATACCACAGGATAGAAAAAAAATTTCGTTTTTCTTTAGGTTGCCTTTAGGCACCTATTGCTCAGGTTGGAACAGGGCATGAAGAGGATGCGGGAAGGAGTCGTACTGAGCCTAAGTTGAAGGTACGCTTTCCAAGATTTGCCTAGTGTGGCCGAGGAAAAATCCTGAAAAATCTCAATCAGATATCGAACCCAGGACTTCCCAAACGCAAAGCCAACGCCCTACCTGTTGAGCTACGCCCGCCTGGTGTGTTTTCACTTGCCTAAAACAATAAGAATGTGATCGTATCAGATACGTCTAGACTTTATTGTATTAGTTTAGTGTTAATGTGAAATGGTGGCTCTGATATCGGTTTGATTAATACATGCTTATTTAGTAGTTGTCGAGAGAGAGAGAAACAGAGAGAGAAACAGAGGGGTTGAAAAGGGGTAATGTAAATAGGATTCAATAAAAAATGTTATAATATGCTACTGACTGTCATAGTTCGTTTTTCGGAATGGAAAATAAAACTCGTTTAAACTTTAAAAAATGAACTAGTTTTTACAATGTAGGATACGTGTCAGCAAAACCACGAAAATATCCATTACTAGGTATTTAAATGTAAATATCGATATTATTATGCTAATATAGGAAATATACTGAACTAGGAAAAACAGACTTGTAAAATTGGTTCTAATCAGCTATAACGACCCTCAAACGAGCTTTAATCAAGTCCCTTTCACGAAGCACATGTCAAAAGTAAGTGCCGATTTTTTATTTAAAAAATAACGAAATAAGTGTACCTATAAGATATTAATGGCTACAAACACAGTCATTCATTTTCCTATGTAGTCATCCATTGTTTTCCAAAAACTTTTGGTATCATGTTCTATGTGCATTCTGCATGAACTTGCGACAGCGCGATCATCGGTGTGTGGTCACGCGTTGTCATGGAAAAGTACAATTTCTGACGAGTGCGCTCCTTTAACATTATCCCTTCTTTCTTTAACAAATGGCATAACGGTATCACGCGACTTTTACAACTGGTAGAATTGTTTATTTTCGCAGGCCATTATTACTCATTGTAACACAAAGATAAACAACAGCAAACTAGTACAAGCATGACTGCTACGTGGCGAATGGACCAGATCAAGATAATGGGCAAGGGCGATCCAATCATCTTTTATAGCCAATCCGCCCTTTTTAAGTTTCAACAGCTTAAGCTGGGAAGCCTTATTTATATCCCCGCCATGCCAGTTCTGTCTTTGTCGAGAACTTTCAACTGAGGAACTGCTAGGGCTATGAATGAGGTTCAGGCGTCGCTGGTGAGCTCTCGACAAGAGGAGGTCAAAGCCACATAAATCATGGCATCTTCAACTTAGGCCCTATCCGGCACCCAGCATTCATGCCCCTCCCGTACCCTGGCCTCAGACTCAGATGCCTAAAGGCCATAAATAAAATTGAATTCAATTCAAAGAGAGTATTCCAAAGGCGTCTACAGCCTCTAGTGCACAAGATTACCAAATTTTGCTTTCATGCGACCATTTCGGGAATTGTCACACATCGAAAATGTCATAATTCATTTCAACAAGACGTAAACAAACGCCGTGCCGTCTACGGCGGTAGGCCATAGACTCGAAAGTTCCGAGTTCGAGTTCCGACAGGGGCATGGGTGTGGATTTTAATGGCTAAAGGACGAATCGTGACGGCCCGAAGTCCAAAGTTACTAGACTGGCCCATATACAAATAAAGTTTATCAAAAGTTTTACGTAAACAAACCAAAAAACTCACTCAAGATCCTCTTAGTTTTTCTTTTTGCAGCACAATAAAATCTGAAGCAACCTTACTCTTGCTTGGAATAATTCTGAACGGCGTCGTTGAGTATGTAGTCATAATGCTAGACAATATGCTGATATATACATTACAAGGTAGTATAGAGTTTCTTCCAGATCAATGAATACAATATTTTCCATTTTCTAACTTTCAAGTTTATCGGAAGTTAAGATCTAACTTAACTGAACACATTTATCCTATCAAAAAACACGAAGCCGACAACCAGTACGGGGAATCCTCTTTCAACTCCGCAAATACCATCATAGTTTCAGAATAGGATCAAAGCTCGCGATTCTTTTGTTTTCATGTTTCATATAATGCTAACAGCTGCAAAACAGATGCCCAATGATACATGTTTGCTTTCAAACAAATATATAATTACTGCGTTTACCTATGGTTTCTCAGCTTTTGATTCCCAATAAAGAGCATCGATTGGCTTAATCGCTGACTCATTGTTCTATTTATACAGCGAGAAATGCACATCGTACGGCGAAACCACCAATGTGATTATTCTATGTGTCAGCAAAATTAACGTTGATTCTCCACTCTAGGGCAGGTAATTTTAGTTAACTGGCTAATTCGTGATCATTTTGTGTACAAATGAGCATTTTGTGTGGCCAAATCGTTTCACAAACGATTTAGAATAGGAAAATAAAACAAGTTAATTCAATACAGTTCGATCATGTATATATTCATTAACTGTCATAATCCATAATCTCACAGACGAAAACTTTAAAACACACACACACGGTACTGGCGTGGACAATTAGACAATTTCTGAAACATTTCTAATTTTATTCTATAAATATTCATATAAAAGAAATATTAAACAACGATCAATATTTGGTATACATGCTTTAAAAAACACTATGTCCAGCCCCTTTAGCATACAATGGACTAGACTAAGCCAGAAAAGTTCTAATATGAGCGTCATGATAGAAGATTTATAAGGCTCTATATAAGTTGCTCGACCAATTGCTTCTTTAATGTCATGCGACTATCACGTACATTTTTATGCTCCATAAAATTCCATGGTGTTTATATCTGGCCATTTTCCTGGCCAATAAGACACACTAATTGTGTTTTGTTGTAAAAAAAAAGAAAGAAAATGAAACTGTCTTAGGCTTAGAGAAGGAGAGACTCCATCGTGTATAAACACAAACTCGCCATTCTCAAACCAGGCATTAGCTTTAGGTTGAATCTTAATTTACTTATTTACAGCTTTTAAGAATCTCGTGCCTGGATAGGATGGAGGAGAGGATGTTGTAAGGCAGTTTTGTAGGTCCCATCCCGTAATCTGAGGGAAATTTGCTTCAGAGAGATATATTTAGAAAAACCTTCATATCCTGATCCTACATAATTATTGTGCTTTCCAGGACGCAAAATGTTCCAGTTCAAACAGCATTCCTCATACATGTTCAAAGGTTTGACCGTCTGTTGCATACAATCAATGTTTAACACGTCATCAGATTATCTTCTGAAATACTAAATAGATTATGAAAATGAAGAAGATTGTTTCATCAGTGCAGAAAGAGGTAAAATTCACAACCCTTGGTAACGGAATCGTATGAGGGGGCAGTAAAATGAATGTCAGACCCAAAAGAAAGTGTTCTTGAATATTTATTATCTCAAAAGTAATCTCCAAAATTAATATATTTATCCTACTTAGAGATAAGATGGTACTTGAAAAAGCTTCTGGGCTGCCGGCGGAACCACATTTTAACCCAGTCACACGCGTCCTCCTGCGATATAAACTGATGCCTCTCTTCTGCTCTCCGAAAATGTAAAAATCTTATGGGGTGAGATCTGGGACGATGAATTATTATCAATATTAAATACTGATGTACTCTTGAATCTTACTAAGGCTTTTTTCTCTCTTTTAATATTCTTACGGTGATTTAATACTAGTTCAAGAAACTAATGTTTTTTTTAATGATCTTCCTCATATATATATATTAATGATCTTCCTCCTAATATTACTCATACCTTTCACTGCGAATTAATTATACTTTTTTTTTTATTCAGAACAAATATTCAAAATCCAAAATGATAAACGGTTTGAATTCCAACATGGTAGTACCAGTTCTCAAAACTGAGTTTAAAAAAAAATATTGCTTGAAAAAATCAATTTGAAAAGTTCACTACAAGTATTTTCCTTCACCCAGAGTCCAGAAAGCCCTAAGCCCAACTACGACAAGCAAAGTGGCCCCGGTGTGGTATGAAATCCTACGTTTCTCAACCTGAAAAATGATCAATGCCAATTTTTTTTGTTTACATTCTATAAACAAACTGGCAGAAAGAAGTTGGCCAGGGTTGAAGTACCATCCTGGTGTTACTGAGGGAAAAATCTAGAAAAATCAGTCAGGATGATCAGCTGCTGGTATCGAACTCAGGACCTTCCGAAGACAACGTCAACACCATTTTTTTAATAAACCATGCGTTAAGACATTATTCACTATCACTATATGTTCTTCGTTTTAAAAATTAAGTATCACACCTTAATGCTTCAATTAAAAAATCTACAAACGTTTTTTTTTAAGTATGTCCTCTCTGTTGAACTTAACCAATATTAGCAGATCTAGGTGAGTAGGCGGTAAAGTTTCACAAGCAAATTAACAACCCCCCCCCCCAACAATTTCTTTCCCAGCGTTCGCAGTGTTATTCAAAAACGAAAAAAAAAATCTAAAAACTTAAAGGAAAGTGCATTAAAAGTCGTAAACCTCCATGAGAGACCATTATCCATACAAACCCTCCTTGACAAAAAACAAAGAAAGACGAAGAAAAGATGTACGACTTCCTGAAGTGGGCGAGAATTCAAATGAATTTTACAAACGAAGAAAATGAGGAGAAACAAAAAGTAGATTAAGGAAAAAGCGAACAAAAGACAGAGAAAGAAGGAGAGAGAGAGAATAGCATAATTAATCAGTTCAACAAAGTATGAAAGAAAAATCTTTTGAAAAAAAAAACCTGAATGAATCAAATATGCGGAGAATAATAAAAGTTGGAACCTTAAGATTAAGGCTAAGAACAACAGAGGGCAAAGCCAATCAAGCTTTATTACTAATTAGTTAGATCGTTCAACTTATGTTTTAAAACTTCTTGTCTTTGAAAGAAACTGTTTTTTCTTTCCTTGTTTCCATATACTTTCCGGAAAATGAGAAAATTCTTTTCCATAATACTTTGTTGGAAACTAGAACAATACTCACTGAAAATTAATTTGAGAAATTTAGGTATAAAGAAGTATTTCTTTGCTACTGAAAGTTATAAAGAAATATTAAAACATACTAGATGTTATCCTCAGAGAAGTTCTCATTGTTAGTATTGAAGAAAAGAGGATCTGTTAATTTTAAGAAATACGAAGAAAAAAAACTGCCAAGCGAAAAACACAACGTAATTTGTGCTTGCTAGGATAACAGGAAACACTACATTCGTGCCATATGCAAATGCATTATTACGTGGCCATTTACAATCAAAATAGTAATACATATTTCACATTGAAACTTGGTTTCTTAACCTTGAAAGATCTTACCAATTCATGTTTTAAGGTTACCAATAAGCTAAATAAATAAATCGAAGTATAACAACAAATACGATCAGCTGCTAACTAAGCATGAATTATCTGCTCGGTAGATATCGTTCACTAAATTCTACGAAAAATAACACAAAACCAAATGACCCTATAAAATCTCCAGGGCATAAGTTCAAGATAACATCCCGGCACTTGTCTGGTGGGACTAAGAAAACTGAAAAAACTCAGTCAAGACAGTCGGCCGCTGGTATCGGATCCAGGACCTTTCGAATGCGAAGACAACGCCAACTGAGCAACGGCCATTCAGTTTCTTTCCCTCAAGACAGATAAAGTGGTATTTACAATAACTATTCTCCAGAAATAAAGAGTTTCGAACAGAGCAAAATATCTTGAATGGTGCCATCTCGTAACTGATATCTTCAGGAATTGATCACAAAAATAATTTATCACTTGCTCCAAATATGAACACACCGTAGCTTGCGCGCTCGCTCGCTCTGCTGCTTGCTGTCAGTCTATCTATACCCTAAAGATCTTGAGTTTGACCAAATATAGCACAAATGTGAGCTACCATACTACGACTTTTAACGAATTTACGTCACACCCCGGTTTCAAAACGTACAGTACGTATCTTAACATATAATTAACGTTATACTTTAAGTACACTAAAAAGTATACTACAATTACGCTTTCGAAGTGTTATTTCTTGGATCTTGAAAAATTGAGATTTAGCGCTACGGAAGCAATTCCTCGATTTCATTTTTTTTTCTTTCATCAGTGTAGCCCTGCTAGAAATGTGCTAATCTCGATGAATATTAATTTATATATCAACTGAGAACAGTTATAAAAATGGGGGCAAATCGTAAAAGCGTATTTAGACTATAGCATTTTGTCACTCGTTTAATTTCAGGGCTTCAAGATTTGCCTCTAGAAAGAGACGATGAGTGACAGGACAACTGACGTTGTTATGCTACCATTCGTTAAAGTTGTCCAAGAAAAGGAAAAAAAAAGTATTTAATATTGTTCCATTGTAAATGAATTTCAATGCAATTAGTTCCTAACGTATCCCCCCTTTTTGTCAAAGAAATAAAATTTAATTTTAACACGCTATTATTAACTGTCGTTAATTATCTAACAGCTTCTATCGTCGTGTGACGAAAGCATCTCTCCTCTTTCTCCCCCGTGACATAAATACTAGGACCTAACATTCCGCTTATTGGCCAGTTAAGTACTCCTCACGCTCCCTCGCTCCTGATGTCAATCCAAGCCAATTCCGTATGTTCAA
>JAGDQP010061472.1:0-12034 GCA_022664845.1 Lepisma saccharinum
TGTTCAAAATTTAATTTCATGTTATTTAGTTTCTGTGTAAAATGGCAAATCCAGCTGTCTCTGAAACTTAAATAAATAAAAAAATAAATAAGATCAAGTTATAACAGTATTTTATATCATTGTGTATATCTTACCTATTATACAAAATATAGGAAAAAAATAACATTCCATGAACAGCTTTGTTATCAGAGTTAAATATTTGTCCTCCAACTATAAAGTAACTGAAAGTATGAGTGTCAAGAAATTAGCTAAGGAAATACTTGACAACAGTAACAGTTCATATAGAATCGTAGTGCATGCACGAAAATCAGAGTCGTATTTTGATGTTGAAAAAATATATATTTATATATATGTTTGTATTTGGACTTCTGCAATCCTTATTCTGATTTTGTCTTCTTCTTTCTCAGGTTGAGACCGTAGCTTACCCCGATTTGTTGGACCAACAAGAACCAGAACCCGTGCCAATTTGGATTATAATAGTTGCAGTGGTAGCAGGTCTTTTGTTACTTATATTGCTCACACTTGTATTGTGGAAACTCGGTTTCTTTAAGAGAAGACGACCGGATCCAACGTTGTCAGGGAATTTAGAAAAGCATAAAGACGAAAATGGGGAATTTTCCTAAAGAAGAAGATGAGGCTAAAAAAAAGCAATTTGTTTAAAGAATTGAATCTGTTAACGTCCTGATACTGTGTCGACACCAGGATAAGGTGCTTTTGTGTCTTAGGAAGATAAAACGAAAGTTCATCATGTTAGTGAGACAATGCAGGCAGCTTTTTTTTTTAACATATCGGCAGTAGATCACGAGCATAATAATATCGGTGGAATGGATACGTCAGAAGATCGGTTTAGTAACCAAATAGGAAAAAAAAGAAAAAGTGAACGATTTTGATGTAGGATATGCTTAGAGTGCTCTAAGCGATTATTACGAAATATTTCGTCGACGTTAACGACAGAAAAAGGTTACTTTTTTTTTGTACTTGCGAAGACTGAGTGCAAAGTGCACGGTCAAAAAAAAAAAAGCTGAAATTTAAAAAAAAACAAAATCATGTTGTTGTTGTTGTTTTTATATTTTGTCTATTGTGTGTGAGGAGAATATGTGCGTGCGTATGTGTGACTGATGATGATGAGCAGATTCGAGTGAGTGAATATAGTGTTTGATATGACTAAAACAGTGAAAGTGACATACATGTGTGAATGCTGAGAGTCCAGTGAATATTGCGCTGGCATTGTTTCGTTATATACGAGGGTGTGCCTTTTATCATGCCAGTTTTAAAACAGTGAACATTTAGTCAGATTACTGCCAGTGGTGTGTGAGTGTGTGTATATATATAGTTTACATAAATCCACGAAATCTTCATGGTGTTCACTGCCAACCTCGAAATTATGTGAAAAAATAGAAAAAAGTAAACGCATCTAAAGCACGTAAACTGAAGTTCTTTTTTCTCTTTGTACAGTCAGTTTATAATTATTGCAAGACTTTGCTCATAATTTAAAAAAAAAAGAGGTATGGTGTAGTACCTTGTACTTGGCATTGATAAACCAAATTAATGAAAAAAGTCTGTACATTGTTAAAATTGTATTTTTCTCTTACAAATCGAAGAAATTAATGAATTTATGTAATTTTTCCTTTGATTGCATAATTAGTGTTTGAAGTGGATGAAGAGTAAGCAAGCATCGACTTCCGGGTATTCTCAATTTCTTGTAATTATTTAAAAAAAAAAAATAGTGAAAAGGTGCCATTTCCAGTAATCCCTGTAGTTGGGAAATGTACTGAATTCATAATTTTCTGTGGGCAATATTTATTTGAGAAAGATTGTAATATTTATCTGTTGTTTCAATTTTTTTTGAAGTAAAATGGACAAGAAATACGAGAACGTAACAGAAGGGGTTGATACAACGCCCTTCTCGTTGTGTGGCAATCAGGGTTAATTTCCGTGCAAGCAAGTGATTACAAAATCAGTTAACATAAAAAAAGGCTTTACTTTTATAGAAACAGAAGATCTCATTCCTGTCGACGCACAAATCAAGTGACGTAACGAACTATCTCTGAAATTTCACGCAGTCGCTCAAACTAAGGGTTAGTTTTTTTTTTTTTTTTTTGTAAATGTAACTTTACGTAAATTTTGTATATAAGCATCTATTTTGACTCATCAAATATCCCTGATAATGTCGTTGTTTATGTGGATACACGATAGGGTCTTGTGACTGCAAATCTTTATTTGAATATTATCAAGCGAACTGTTTGATCTTATTTAATACAACTAAAAACTAGATGGCGCGACAGCCTCTTAAGGGCCCTGATCTGTCAGACTGCTGTAATTACGTCCAAGTAGAAGGTTGCGGGGACAGCACAACGCCTCTTCATAGCCGTGTGTCTGACTTTCGTGACCACAGTCCACTCCTTCTGAATTACCAAGTAGCTCTCCACTTGTCCTAAATGACGCTGGGTGAATACCAAGATTTGGAGCCTTCACCGGGAATCGAACCCGCGGACCGCTTGCACTGAAGTCGAGCGCGCTACCGACTAGGCCACGCAGGAGACTCGATCTTTTTTAATAGTTGTTTATAATGTAATAGAAGTTTAGGACTCCTAAGAGTTCAATAAATTAAAATTTTATGCTTAGGTACCGTTAATTTCGTACCTGGAAATAGTGATATTTGTCTTTTATAAACAATAATAATAATAATAATAATAAAAATGCTTCCCTAGTATAGATGAATTGTAAAGCTATTGTGGGCGCTGGCATTTGGTGTGTATTTGAAAACCAGCCAATATGTTCTATACATCAGTTTGAGAAGGAAGGTGAGGTCATCCACACCGGTTGGGCGAGAGGTTAGCCCGCTTGCTGTGCGCGTGATCACGGCTTCAAGTCCTGAAAGGAAGGGGGAGGAGCATTGTACTGAGTGGATCGGAGCCCTCTTTACTGAAAACTGTGGGTCCTCTTCGTAGGAGCTCACCAGCTCGTTCAGGACGTTAATAACAGTTCAGAAATCAATATCGTACTCAGAACCTTATCTTTCCTACAAGAATATATCACACGTTCGCAAGAAAAATGTCACAACTCAAAATTTTCCAATTTTAGATTTTTTTTATTGTTTTTTTTTCCTGAAAAGCATTACAGAAACATTCTCCTTTTTTGAACCAAATGCCACAAGTCTTTCTACATCAGTGGCCGCTAGATAGCGTAAGTTTTTTTTACTTATTTTGTTGTTAGCTTCTTTAGTAAGATGCCTTCTCCTGTTAAATTATACGTTTTTGCATTGTGACACTTTTCTTGCAAACGTGTGATTATGACAAAACAGTATAAAGAAATGCATTTTATTTATAGAGGTGTTCCCAAATGAATACTTTATGAATTTTTATTTTGACTCTTGTGGTCAGAGATTATATTCATAAAATCAATGTTTATATACTTGTTAAATCACTGTGGTGATTGATGTATAGCTGCAATTCCTAATATACGTGGACACACACTGGTCTCAAACAAATGATAAGTCACTGACCGCACGAATAAGGTCAAATGAAGGTTACACAGACTTGTCCAATCTCAGCGTCAATTATCGTTAGCGATTAATGTTCACCAGCAAAACCGAGCGAACGACGATAATGTTCAACTGCATTTTCTCAGAAGTAATCTTACGTCCTCGTGATTTGATTTTCTTATATTATATTTCCAAGATCACAAAATGGACTTCCAAATTTCGAACTAGTTTTGTTGTGTTTGTATTCTGAAAAACCACTTCAAACGCATAATTCACAACAGAGTAAAACTTTTTTTGTACTAGTTAGTTCCAGCACAACTGTTACAAACAATTTTGTTTAAATGGCGTTTTTCCTTTGTTCCTGTTCGAAATAATGATAATAAAAAAATATGAACGACTAAAGAATAGTGTTATTGTAACTAAACCTTTCTTTTGACATTAATTTGATGTTCACATTTCAGGTGAGTGCAGTTTATCATCATCTTAAACAGTCAGGAAATTAAGTTCTATGTTAAAACAAGTTAGGCGAGGGCGGAGCATAGTCGTGGGGGACCGTGCTCATGTGCTACAGCAAGTCTTCAGCAGTGAATATCGCATTTGGATGATCAGTGTTCCGTTGGTAAAATTACGGCGACCTTTCCAACGCCACCTCTACCTCCTTTCTAGCCCCAGTAGTTCCTAAGTTATAAACTGACCCCACATATCCGCATCCGCCACTGATCTATACGGGTTTGACTCATCTTACAGAGACCTTTCCAACGACACGTCAACCACCTTGCTAGTCCTTGTAGATCCTGAGTTGAAAATTGACCCCGATCTTTGACATCGCCTATGCGATCTGAATGAATGATACGAGTTTGAACTCGTCTTGCCGAGACCTTTCATACTACCCCTCAATCATCTTCGTAGAACTAGTAATTCCAAAGTTATAGATCCCCCCCCGTTATCTCTGGCACCGCCTCTTCAATGTTTGTAATCTATACGGGTTTAAGCTAGTCTCGCCGAGACCTTTCCAACGACACCCCATGCACTAAGTTGAAAGTTGTTGACGCACAGACGGATATCGCGGTTCTATAAGACTTCACAGGATGTGCTACTGAAACCTGAAAGATGCGTATCTATGTTTCCAGAACTGTGCCGTATTCAGAAAATAAAAATTATTGTAAATGGAATAATAACGATATTTATATGACGAGGGGAGATGGCTAAGTTATTTTCCAGAAAACAACAATGATTCGTTGGGAGAAAACCAGCTGTGTAACGCAGTCTATAAAGATAATTAAACAGATTATATTATATGACAAGCGTAGAGATCGGGGAAGGATAGTTTGGATGTTGAAAGGAAAGAGGTATTTTTTTAAAATTGTTTTGCTTATTAAAAACAGTTGGTTTAAGATATGGAGAGTGGAGGGGAATCACGATCATAGTTAAAAAAAGTTAAAAATTTCAGTACCGTAGTTACCATACGAATCCACTCCTCTCTCTCACTACCTACACTGTCCAAAATGAAACAACCTAGTTTCTGATAATAGTTTTCGGAACTTCTGTAAGAACACTTGTAAATGCAAAATTTTGGACAGCTTTCCATGAGATCGTGCTTCAGCGTCTATTTCGACTAGGAATGGTACTTTGATCGTTTTCACGCTGGACTCATCATTTACGAAAAAGATATAAGAAACTGTATGTCACACTTACACTAATTTGGAGAAAACATACGACCGAGTCTACTGATAGTCCTAAAACATGTGTTGCTGATAGTCCATTGGGATTTGCTAAGCCGACACACCTTACGTCATTTGTTTTAAAATATTACGTCATGTGTGACGATGCTTTTGGGTGTATCTAACTCCGAAACTTTTCTTTCTAGGAAACTTCTTAGCGGGAAATGACGGTGGCAGTCACTTTTTGAGAATCTTTCTTATTTTCCAACCTTTCAATTTGTTTCGCGCCGTGACGTTTCAATATGTTGCGCGGCGACGTCTGATTACTAGAAATTTTTCCTTACACTATACAAACCTTGTGTCAATTATGTTTGTCTATGCATTCCAATTCAATCAACGTCGTTAAAAGTCCTGGAGTACCATTCCGAGGAGATTTAAATTGAATCCTTTCCCGATGTACCAATTCAGTATACCTTCACCTAAAAATTAGTTTGTGGCAGCCTGATCGAGTCCAAGCACAAGCGACGGCAACAAATAAAATTGGAAAGACTTATCAAATATCAAACACAGAAATCTTATTACCGGTAATTTACGGCAAAGCGAGAAGTGATTGGCTTGCTTAGTTGCAAGATTTTGTATTTAAAATTGTTCTGGGATAAAAGTTGTCTCTTGTGATCTATTTATTCGAGCTTTAAAAGAGAAAATTTATAACCCCTTCTCATTGTAAACAAATACCAACATAAAAGGAAGTAGTGAATTAAATAAAAACAAATATATATATATGTTTATGAGCATTTATATATGACTTTGTAGTACAAAGCATAATACAGATTGATTATTCATATTCTCACATCGCTGAACTAAATTTTTAAAAATATTTAATTTTAAAAATAATAATAATAAAAAATATTCTTTTTTTTGTCGTTGTTTATACATAATGGAAGCAAAAGAGTATTGTTAAAACTGTTTATTTTTTTTCACTCCCTTTTTTTATATATAGAAAAAGCTGCTCATTGGATAACTTTTTTATTTTCATTTTCATAAAGACTTGAACCAGGCTAGTGTGAGAAAAAGTAATTTAATATTGAACTCATCTTAAATAGTTTGATAATGTAATGTTCTTGCGCGATATTTTTTTGTTTTGTTTTTTTGTATTCATAAAAAAAAAACTGGTAATCTAACTAGTTTCTTGGAACTTTGAAGTAGTAAAAATTAACAATTCAGTTGTATAATACTAAAAAAAAACTAACACACACACGTTTCCATCTTATTGGTTTTAGTATTTACAGCAAATATTTAAAAAAAACTTTGCTACACCTATCATAAAAGTTTTTTGTAATATTTTGGCATCTTAGGTATTGTTTTTTTTCTTCATATTTTTTTTGTTAAAAAAAACTTGAGTAATAATAATAATAATAGTAGTAGTAGTAGTAATACTACTATACTAGTACCATTGTCAATAAAGTTCACCAACTAACGCACACAGTACACAACAAGAACAACCGATCACATTGTTATAAGTCAGCTTTACTCAAGAGGAAAAATGTTCGACAATTTCTTCCTTAGAGCACTCGCCTCATTACCACAGGTCACAGCCGCTAAGCGAATTTTTTATTTGTTTCTGTTTGTAGGAGGGGGATATCAATCTTCTGCTACCACATTGTTACTTCCCTGTGATTCTCAGAAGGACTCAATCTGGAATGAGAAAAAAGAAGTACATGTTATAAGCATTTTATTCAAAGTATTTGCAGATGATATGGCTTTAATTGGCTGACAGTAGAGGACTCAACAGAGACCCTTAGATGGAAAAGATACTTTGGCTTAGAAATTAATGAAGAGAAAACTACAAAAACGGGAATAAATGCAGTGATGTTTAGGAACTAAGAATATTGTAGATAAGAACTTTTCTACAAAGAATTGAACAGTTTAAATATTCAGGATTCACGGTAATAGATAGAGAGGAAATAAAATTAAAGATCGCTCCGCGTAGGTTCTTCAATGCTTCCTATAATATTCTTAAATATTCAGATATTTCTTGAAAGTTAGCGCTAAAAATCTGTAGCGCACGGAACGGAAAGTTAGCACATGGCGCACAATGAAGGAAACCTACTCAACATACAAGAAAGAACGGTTCTAAGGAAATTTTTCAGTCCAGTGTAAGATCACGACAAATGGAATTGAAGAACAAATCAGGAATTGGAAATATTATAGACCGAAGAAAATATAGCTATGGAAATCACACGATCAACTCAGATGGCTGGAGAGCACACAGTGAATCAAAAAGGACATGATTGCAACGAAAAACTTATAGAGCGAAATAGAAGGGGGTAGAAAGAGAGGAAGGTCCCGAAAGAGATGGATTGAAGTAGAGAAAAACTTCAAGAAAATTAGAAACGGATGATAAAAGAGAGAAGGCGAAAACCGTTACGGAAGCCAAGTGCCAGTAACGGAGAACTGTGTAAATAGGATGCTAGTATAAGGTTGCGCTGATACCAAAGGGTAATCGAAGAAATAAGCTCGAGGCAATATAGTAAATAAAAACAACCCTTTTTGAAATTGATTAAGCTGTAATATTTTGTGGCAAATCAACTCATTGAAGAATCCTGCTTCAGTGAGGACATTCTTCGTTTATACATCAGATGGCGAAAGTATATCAAATCGCATTGTTTGTATGTACGTCTCTATCTATGGGCGTTTTAATTTGGTGACATATAGTTCCTAGTATCTGAAGTCAGGTGTTTAAAAATGATTCAGCAAACGTCCACACAAACTTGCTGAAGTTTTGTCATGGCTGAGTTCTTCTTTAACCTTGAAAGTTTTTACCTTCGTCTCTTAGTACCTGATGAAGCTTGATTGGATCGCGAGAAGCACTGTGAGCTATGTCTTCTTTACGTATCCAGGTAAGCTTTTGGTATACATAGAAAATTCAGGATTATCAATATTTAATATTTAACCTAGAATATACCTAGAACACTTAGCATACAAAAAGAACTACTAATACTTAAGCTCAAGAATACGTAAAATGACTTACTGATCTTTTAAGTTCTAGAATTTACTAAGGAAGTTAGCAATCTTTAAGCCCAAAGATAAATGAAAAGGATTACTACTCATTAATACATATAAGGTCTAGAGTCTAAGGCTAATATTTAAGATCTAGAGTATAAAATGTATAATGAGTAGTCTGTGAAGTATTATAGCAACGATAGTGATGATAGTGTTGGTTTGGTTGCTAGGGAAACTTTTTGAATACGGATATTTTAGATTTGAAATGGAGAATATTGCTCTCAGAATTTAAGTAATTTGAAGCGATCATGTGGAATATATAGAGGCGAGTGGTAGTACAAAATATGAACCGTTTGCTGTTTTTATGGAGTCGATATTTGAATATGGAATGTTTTGTTAGTGATTGCAAATGTATTAAATATATCGTATCTGAATACTTTGTGAATTGAAGTTTTCTCAGTTGTAAAGTTATTGGATATTTTGAAAGGAATAAACATTGTTTGAGTAACTTATTTGTTGATATACCTATAGGTAATGAAGTAAGTTGCAGAAGGAACATTATAAGAATACTGCTTATGTGTTATTACGTACGAACATTTTCATTATAGTAATAAATAGTTTGTTTGTGTTGATTTTACTCATATTTTCGATTGTCTTATTTGCTCGTACATGTATGTCATTGGGTACTGGATAGTCGGAACATTTCTTGTAGTACCTGAGAACTTGAGCATACAAGCTAATTCATATATTTTTACCAATGCTTGCCAATACGAGCGATAAGTTTAAGCCACTCATATGGATTGAATTTACCGAGGAGCTGATCTTACATAATCTCAATTCACCGAAAGAAACACTTCTAGAACTGCTCTGTTCCAGCTGTCTCCCAAAAATATTTATGAATTGTTGAGGTTCTACGATTGCTGAAATTCTGTGATGACAGATTCTACTTTTTCTCATTCAATTTTTTTTTTTTTTAAGGAGAATGTCAATGTGAATGTAATTATGTTGTGGGATTGGGTATACAATTCAAGTTTAGGATGAAACATGGCGACACTGAGAACAGAGGGCACTCACCTAGAAAATTTATAATGGGACGTCCACGCAAAGGATTCATGGGGAGCAAGATGGGGTAAACTGACCCATAATATAGCCTAATTTTAGGGCAGAGAAAACATTAAAACAGTGTATACGGATTTTGAAGCTTCATAATTTATAGAAAGGAGACGTAAAAGAAGGTAACATCTTTCAGCCAGAGAATATATAAGAAGGATCACTAATCCTCAAGTTAGAAAGTACTTAACTTTCGTAATTTGTAGTAATTTACATTACCGTTCCTCACCTGGCAAGCTTCTTGTGGGAAGCCGCCGGAACTACAGGCACACTGACTGACTGACTGATGTCAGAGGCATACCGCCCCCCTCTGGTCATCAAGAATGATAAACCCAAACTGGAAGCGCTGGACCCTGACGAGTTCTGCCTCCGGACCTCCTGAAGAGGGTCTTTATGAACGACGTCTGCTGTCGCAGCAGAACTGGCACTGGAATCACTGGAGTCTTGCGACGCACTGCGGTGAAAGTTGGGCAGTACCATCATCTCCGGACGACTTTGTCTTCGGAAGCTGACAGACTTGGTGAGCTGCTTGTTTGACCTCTCCTGAGCCATGGTCCTCTCCAATCCTCGATGTAGAAGGTGAGGGTAACGCCACGGAGAGTTTGGTGGATCCATTTGGAAACCGTCATTGTCCAAACCATGGCGATTCCCCAGTCGCTCCCGTTTGGACAACCTTCTGAAGAGAAATAAGAAACACGAAATTAATTCTCTCCATAGGCAATGGTAAATTAGTATTTGTGATTGACATTTTGGATAGCAACTGTATATTATACTCGTAGTTCACACACTTTTTGCATCAAGGAAGCAAGTAGGTTGTAAAGAAACTTTATTAATATAGGTGCACGTGACAATCTTAATCTTATGTTTGTTCACGGAATCATAATTACTACAACTTCTTTTCCAAAACAAGTAACAGACCTGTGTTCGAATCGTCTTTGGGGCTGAGATGTTAATGAAATTTGAACTTGTTAAATCGAGACGCACCGAAGTCATTACTAGCTAAAGTTCACCATAAATGAAAAGTTTATGAAGTTTTCTTTAGCTCCTCTTCATTTCTGGAACAATCTGCAAGCGCTTACTAAGAAATCGAATTTAATGAAATGATGTAGGAAATCAGAGGGGAAAATCTTGTCAAGGTGGATTAAATAAAAATTAATATTTGCGGCGCATACACAGTGATTTATCCACATTTTTCTAACACCTTTACACTTGCAGCCCCACACATATCGTAAAATGAAATTTCCGTGCAAAAAGGGAGACAGAAAATGATTTAGTTGCATCCCGCTCCAGTCCAGTCTTATTAGCTTATCCCATAAATAATGTCGTATTTTTGCACCGTGAAGAAAAGAACGATAACTTACCTGGAACACTACGGTTAATCAGGAAATTAGTCCCCATCGAACTCCACAACACTCTGTCACCTGTCAACCAGTTGTTGAATACCCCGCTGAAAGAAATCACCGGTTTTGGAGGCAAAGAACTGGGTCACTGTTCGTCGCACGTCATCCTCATTTTGTAGTATTTTCCCGGAAAGGTGGTTTTGCAGGCTGCGAAAAAGATAGTAGTCTGTTGGTGCAAGATCTGGTAAAAACGCCGGGTGGGGGAGTTTCTCCCAGCCATATCCTCGATCTTAGCACAGGTTCTTCTTGCCGTGCGTGGGCGCCCGTTATCACCGTGGATGAGCACACCCTTGCGATTATCCAGAGCTGGACGTTTCTCCAGCAATGCAGTCCGTAGGTGTTTAAGCTGCTGATAGTAGACATCTGCATTGATGGTCTGGTTACCTGGCAAGAGCTCAAAATGGATTATCCCACGGATATCCCACCAAACACTCAACATCACTTTGCAGGGGTGGAGATCCTGTTCCTGCGGACTCCCTCTTTAGGTATCCACTGCCGTTTGAGTGTAATGTTATGGTAGAGGACCCACTTTTCATCCTCTGTTTCATGTCTGTGACGGTTGAGCAGTGAACTGCAGATGTTAACTCGTTGCTGCTTCTGTTGAGGCGTAAAAAATTTCCGAGTTTCGACACGTACCCAAGGTCCTGTAGATGACGAACGGTTGAATGGGTGACATGGAGTTCGCTGACCAGTTCTTCAACAGTTTGTATTGAATTTGCCTCCACCGCTGCTCGCAGGGCATTGTTGTCCTTCTCGCGTCTTATCGATGAGACTGTTGTCCCCAGACCGAAACCTCTGGAACCACCTCTGGCACTTTCGCACGTCCAGAGCACCCTGACCATATACGGCATTGATGTTTCGTACCGCTGCGCTGGCTGGATGTCCCTGGTGAAATTCATACAGTATGACATGCCGTATGTAGTCCTCCGACACTGCCCTAAACAAACGCAAGCCACACTTTCAAAACGTGGAGTAGACTGTTCTCCTTCGACGCACTGCTATACAATCAAGTGCCCTATATGACTCAGCTATGGTACATGCCGTCTACTTCACTATTCGCTCCTCACATGGCGTCATTTCAGCGGTCATAACGTACATGATATTACTTATGGGATAACCCGATACATACCTCCCTGATTTGAAAATCCTGGAAAGACCATTGTCTACATACAGCACTAAAAATAAATAAGATAAATAATGAATTTGAGACTTTAAACAACACACTGAATTTAGAAATTAAGAATCTTAGAAAATTAACTAAGAAAATATAATCTTGTAGTCTTTAGCAGTCATCGCTCAGGTATGGAAGTATGGAATCATATTTTGGGGTGACTCTTATCATGAAGATAATGATGAGTGTTCCGGAAAGAGGCAGG
>JAGDQP010061473.1:0-12034 GCA_022664845.1 Lepisma saccharinum
TCAAAAGCTATGAATGAAGTTCTATTCAAACATTTCAAATTCGGTGGCTATGATAAAAATACTCGTACAGCGTACGAGTACTAAGGTTGTTAACAACTTAGATATCATCCTTTAGACAGGGAAGGCCCAGCTTAAATAACCATATGACGAAACCATGGCAAGAGATGAGTTTTTACAAAATACCTTCAAAGTCTGAGTTGTATCTATATGGGAATGCGAATGGCAAAAACAAATAAAAAACTCTAGAAATTCACAAGTTTCTTCAAGACCAATGTTCTAATATTGAAGAACTATTACGTCTTACAGATGCATTTAAAGGTGGGCGTACTGAGTGCTTTCATGCCCTACAGAAATGCTCGGAAACTCAGACAATAGAATATGCGGATTATACTTTGTTATATCCGTGGGTTATGGGTACAAAACCACTTCCGTTTGGTCCTGTAACCATCCATAAGGGGACGGATATGCCAGATCCAAGTCAAGTTCACGGTCTTGTCTTTTGTAAAGTGTTAACGCCTACTGATTTAGCCATCCCACTATTGCCTTATAATGAACATAACAGGCTATTATTCGTGTTTGAAGCACTTGTATGGAGGAATTACATACCGAAGATTGTAATCATACAGACGAACAACATGCCATCAAACGTATATATTGCACGGCAGAACTCCATGCCTCATTAGAAAAAGGCTATATGAAACTTCATACTTACGAAATCTGGGAAATGGAGATGACAGAAGGTTTATTTAAACCTTATGTGAATACGTTTTTCAAAATAGAAAAAAGAAGCTTTTGAATTCCCCGAGGATTGTCTCAAGAAGAAGATAGGCAGCAGTATATTACTGATTATTTTCATCACGAGGGAATTCAGTTGGAGTACGATAAAATCGACAAAAATTAAGGACTACAATACACTTCAAAAATATTTTTAAACTCTTTATTCGGGAAGAGGGGCAGAGATGCGACCTACCCAAAACAAAGTTTATCAACACAAGAATTTAATGGGATTGCCTATTCTTCCGACTTAGAAATCCAACATGTTGTCCTTATAGGCGATAAACTTCTTGTTTCATATCGTGATTTTGAAAATGAAAAAACACCCTATGCATTTAGCAATGTCGTCATTGCTGCCTTTATTTCATCGTGGGGGCGACTGCACTTGTATGTAGCCATGAATATAGTCGGTGTTGAAGCTCTCTTGTATTGTGATATTGATAGTATTATATATGTTAGACGCCGTGACGAAGCACAACTGCTAGCTATAAGTAATTACCTTGGCCAGTTAGAAAATGAAATTCCTCCAGGCTGGGAAATGCATATATTTATTGGAGCTGACCCTAAACACTTCACTTACTAACTAGAAGAACTAGCTACAGGTAAACTTGAACCTGTGACTAAAATTGAGGGATCTCCTTGAATCAACGAACTCGTAAGGACATACCTTTGGGCCATATGTTAATTTAATATGAAAGTAAGCAAATCTTTACTCCAAATCATATTCTTGGAAATCCCGACTACCGTGTCGTGTGTAAAGCACAAACAAAAAGACATGCTGTTGTCCAACATCACAAGTAGCGAGAATTAAATCCGTCCAGTAGTGAAAATTATTTGACTGTTCCATACAGCTTTCGTAGTAGTAGTTAAATAAAACAAAAAAACTGTAAACTTGAAATCTGTTATGCTTTGAATTGTATTTATATACATTCTAAGTTGGCACTCCAACTTACTTTTCACTATCACATTTTTAACAAAATATGTTTTTCTAAAATCAAGTTCTTTACAATATCTGTACACGTTACTGATTTTGTGTAGCAGACTACTTGTACAGTTCATTTTGTTTCTAATGCCTCACAAAATAATGGGATTGTATCCTACAATCTAGACTACATTATTTCACACAACGCTGTTTTATTCAATAAGTATTGTTTAAGTTTTCTTTTTATTTCGATATTCTTGCATTCTAGCAAAAGACAAAACTGTGTCCTACAAGTTAGACAACATTGCTTTGCAAAAGTTGTGTCTCTTTTTTATAAATCACTGTTTCATTCTATGAAAACAAATATGTATCATGTCAGTTTGAGTACATTATTTTAGGTGACTTTTTATTACAATGTTCTTTTACTCTACGAAACGACAAAAAATGTGTGTCCTGAAAGTTAGACGACCGTACTTTGTACGAGTTTACTTTTGCTGTATCATCATCTTTGCAATTTCAATATTTTGTACAACTTGACAAAAGGTTTTTATACCTTGTCTCATAAAGAAAATCAGTACGGTTCCAGTTCTATGTAATAATAAAGCCAGAATTATGAATACTTGTGAAACTGTTTGCTTCTATTGCGCAATAAAAACTTTCGTCAATCGAATCTCTGCTTTTTATTTTTTTCCTGTTAAAAAGACCAAAGCGAAGCACCATGTAAATAATCCTTTCTCCACAGCCAAAAGTATGTTTCCAGGTACTCATCATTTGTTACTATCTCCATATATGTGTTCATAACCTTTGCAATTGTAATGTTTTTTTCTGGATGCGTCTCTAAAGAGATTTCGTAAAGATTTCCAGTGAAGAAAATGCACCCCAACCTCGACGGTTCAATTTTTGCCGCTATCGGCCCGGCTTCAGGGGTTTGACAGTCGAGGAAAAGTCGCATTTAAAGGCGGTCCACCGGTGGCCCGATGCCAAATGGGCGCCTTAGGCAAAAAAATGTTGTCAAAGGGCCTAAAGAACGAAGCTAGGAGTTATCTAACTAGCTTAAACTGATCCTTGCAGTATATCAATCACACCAGTACATTTTGTGAAAGTTGTTGTCAAAAGGGTGGGAAAGCTTTTTTGCCTCCCTTGTCCAAACTATGGGGTTGGGATTTGGTCGGGACTGGGGAAAATGCCGACCGTATCTTAATAAGGCAGGAATATGATGGCAAGAATAGTCGAGAAGAAGGCGGATTACTATCTGAGACAGCAGAAAACAAATGCAACTACAATGAGTGACAGTCACGATACATCTACAATAGCCATTAATTTCTTCATTATAGGGATTAAAAAATCAATTACAAATGACAGTTAGGATCGTCGGGCTTAATTCGGCATTTGTTTTGAACACGACTCTATACCGACGGTTGAATTGTAGGCGGCAGCATTTGTATGGGCCGAATTCTGGCCGAGGGCTGTAACTCTCTAATATTAAAACATGCTTATTACATTAAAACATATTTATCTCTTAATTTCATTCGTCTTTTTACAGAAATCTGTAGTGAAAAATATAAAAAATACAAAGCAAGAAAATACAATGAAATTAACTACATTTTTCATGTTCTCGTTTGCATGTTGAAAACATTTGAATGTTAAACTATATTTCTACGAACATTTAATTTCGGTAATAGGGCGTTAATGTATGACATATATCTCGCTTTATGTGTGTTTTCTAAGGCGACATATTATACTTATTGAGAAATAAAAGTTTCATAGTGTAGCGATGATCAAGGTGTTGAAGAAACTGCATATAAGAAAGAAAAAAGGAAAGTATTCTCTATCTTTATTTGTATATGATGATGAACAACGCGTAGGAACTCCATTCTAGACTGTATGTTAAGACAGATACCTTAAAGGAGCAGCAATCTCACAACGTGGATCTATGGATGAGTAGATAAGACGACGAGCTACCAACGATAAGTGCAATACGTTCCTGTGTTCGAACCCCATAGCAGCCACTGTGATTATTTACTGTTGGAAAATCAACACTGTAAATCATGTTGAGAGCAACGGATAAAATGAAACTAGCTGTGTGTATACGAATAGAAAGCATTAATGCTTTTGTATTGACCAACAAAACACGTTTCTTATAGCCATATGCTGTTTCTTATAGTTTTAGCTGTGCCGACGGAGGCAAACGCCTGGTGTCCGACTGTGACTGTCGGGAAATGGTTGGGATTTGGACGGGAAATTATCGGGTCGACGCCGGCCAAAATAAGAGTTTTTCTGGAAGGTTTTTGCTGCCTTTGGGGTTGTCGGTCCGACGATCGGGAACCGAGTGCGGCCCGACCCTGACAGGCGTCGGCCCAAAGGAGGACCGACCCAGTTTTCTTTATTGGGTTATTACACTAACCGAAATAAGTTAACGTTTCTAAAACACCGTCTTTCAAAGCTTCCAGTGAAAGGTTAGTACAATCATGGTATCCAGTTTCTATCGGGACATCATAAAAGCAGGCTGCACACGTCAAAGCAAATTTCGGGTTCCAATGTCTATAGTATTGTAGATACAATCCACACTCACTTCTAAACTGGAACATTCACAAACTGACATTGTACCTGTAAATAGGCTCAAGTCTAGTTGTTCATCGTCTTTATAGGATTTCCTGACCAATCACAATACCTGTCTCACTGTCCGATGTACCATTTCTGTATCCAATACAATCAGAGTAAAGACAAATGTTTAAAGCTGGTCTGAAAGCTCGAATACCGTAGAAAATAGCGTATTTATTTAATTCATTTGCGTTCACAGCGCTTCTATCCATCCATAAATGGCTTCAGCGGTGTATAGTGCACCAATACATTACTAACACAAACAAGTGTCATAAATATTAAATGACTCCAAGTCCCCTGTTTTGGCTGTTTTAAAACTAAAAATTTCTCGGGTTCTGGGGCCTGAAAAAATGTTAATTTTGAAAACGGTCGAATTTTCTAGAAATCTGAGTTTGAGTAGTATGCTAAAGTTGTAGAATGTTATGTTTGTTCACCGAAACACAGCCGGATAAAAAAATCTAGCCGGGCCATGGAGCCCAAGAAAATTTTTAGTTTGAAAATGGCCATATTTGACATGGCTTCAGTTCGTACCAATGTACAACTTTGCATAACTGCTCAAACTCCAGCATGTGGAACCTGTCATCGTATTTTTATTATTTTGCAAAAAAAACAATTGAAACTTTTATGGGTACAGGGTCCCGGTTAAATACTGTTTTAGGATGGTCATATTTGGCATGGCTTTATTACATACCAATGCACAACTTTTGATGACCACCCAAACCCCAATATCTAAAAAAAAATCTGCTCACCCTAATATTGGTGCTAAGTGTACAAAAAGTGTAATTTTTTATCATTTAATAAATTTTATCTGCTTCACTTTATTCCTGGAATGAAACAGTACCGAGATATCACCTCCCACACTGGAGCACTTCTCGCCAGGGACGTATTTATTGGTCTGGAGCTCCCGAAATTCATATATTTTTGTAAAATCCACATAATTGTGTTTGTTTTACAAAAAGGTCTCAATTTCGGGAAGTCCAGACTCCCTAAATATGTTCCTGGAGAAAAGTGCTGCTGTGTGGGAGGTGAAGCTACGAGACGTAGCTTCTCGGTGGTGATCATTTCAGGACGAAAGTAATGCAGAAGTGACTTTAAAAAACGATAAAAGATAAAATTAATTGTATGGCCAGTAAAAGAAGTGACTTCTGTTGATTAAATGGTACCATTTTTGTACAGTTCGCACCAATATATCAGCTCCTATTTTGGTACCTTGCAGTTAATATGAGCAGCTTCTTTTATGTGACCTTTATTTAAGATGTAGATTGTCCTAGGAAAATTGCAGGGTAGATTTCAATATTATTTTATTGACGGTTTCCTTGTGAGTTCAATATTGAAGTAAATATTTCGAATTAAAAAATCCAAGAAGGCTACTGCCGAAACTGACTTACGTTGTTAAAAATCGTTTAATTTTAGCAACATATATGAATTGTTACATGCTGAAAGATGTTACCAATGTCTTTCTGTCTAGTGTCTGAAGATTTGTCTCTATATGCAAATTTTAGTATTTGATTTACTAGGAGTTAAGTATTGCTGTATATTCGTGTAATGAAATGAAAACTCAAAGTATAATTGCTATAAATATTAACAGGGCGATGCAGTAAATACAAATAACTGTTTCTGACTCAGTGTAGTCACAAATTTAAAAAAAAAAGCCTAATAAGTTAAAGATGTTAAACTACAAAGAAGTAGTCTATATTCATAAATAGCTATGCATTTCTTTCTGGTTTCGAGGAATTTTCTTGTTTAGCCGTTAGATGTCTCTGAACCCAATAGAAGTTCTGTGATTGGTTCAGCGTTTCCTCTTAGTTGAAATAAGGGAGTACGAACCAATCACATTTTTGAATTTATCAGAATGTTTAAGAAAATGAGCTATTGATCTCAGAGACATCTAGCAGCAAGGAAAGAAACATCTTCCAAGCCAGAAAGAAATGCGTAGTTAGTTATCAATACGGGCTCCTTATCTCTATGGTTGTCTGTGGTTAAACTAACATAGGCTCGTATCGTTAATTGTAGGTATGGTTTTGAAAATTATTGCAAAAATCATAAAATGATACTTTGCTTACAAGAAAACCGTCAATGAGATCACGTCGAAACTTATTTTTGAAATTTCGCTAGAATCAACTCCTGTAGAAAAGACATAAAAATAATAATCATGAAGCTGCCCAATTTAAATTCAAGGTCCCGAAATAGGGGCTAGAATATTGGTACGAAGTATACAAAAATGTATTTTATATAATTTAATGAACAGAAATTACTTGTGCTTCAGTTTTTACCTGGAATGAATCATTGGTGCGTTGTAATGTTTCCTCCCATACCGCATCACTTTAACACTACACTCTCCGACAGTAACGTTTTATCCCTCGAAATTTAGATACTTATTGAAATTTAGGCAAAATTACATGGATGTTTTACGTAAATTTGACCCCCAAACAAATCTCACAACTCTCGAGGATGCTTGACCATCCCCAAACAATCTTTTCTGCTCCTCGCTGAAGGTAGACCCCAGTTAGCTAAGAATTAAGCATGCTTACTTTCTCTATGTTGTCTTAATTGCTTAAGGTTTCGTAGAGCTCTTCAAAATCCAATTTACCAACATCTGCATGTCTCGTCCTTACAAAAAACCATCAATGAGCTCATATTCAAACCTCTCTGAAATTCCGATGCAAGAAGATATGTTCTATAAACAAGTTGTATATACAAAGTAGGCCTAAAAACTAGTTGATCTTTAGAACTGGAACAAAGTCTCTAGATCGAAGTTGCCACATTGCAAAGGAAAGCAGCTATGCAACAGAAACTGGGCATGCCTTCAGTGAGTATAAACTGATTGAATTGTTTATTACGTCGTGAGTGAACTAGTGACCAGTTCGGCTGGACCTATATCTTTAGGATAAGTGTTATCCAAACCATTAATTTCAATACTTTCATTGGGCGTTAACCCATAAATAACGCGCAGAGAGAATGAGTGTGCTTACCTCTTGGCTAACCGGTGTCTACTTGTACCAAAGAGCAGGCACATATCTAGAAGTTTGTTTGGGGAGCGGGTCCGAGATATGTCTGGGTGTAAAATTTACATAAAATCCATTATAATATTAGTATTATTATATATTGTAATATAATACTCGAACTATCTAATTCTACAAAAATAATTCTAAATTTCCGGCAGGAGTGTAGTTGTGGAGTGATGCCATATGGGGGGAAATAATACAACTAGCCAGTGATTCATTCCAAAGTGAAAGTGAAGTAGAACTGTTTTATGTTGAATGCATGATATTTTTTTTGTACTTTTCACATCACCATTCCAGTCCTTTTCTTGGGACCTTGCAGTTGAATTGGACAGTATTTTTTGTACATGACCTTTCTATAAAACGTAGATTCTCCTAACAAAATTGAAAGGTAAATTTCGATATGATCTCATTGGCAGTTTTCTTGTTAGTCATGAAATTTCTAAAGGACTGTTTGAGACGTAAACAACAAACCATTTATCTTTTACTATATACTATGCAGAGCACTTAGCTGAATGAGTAGAAGGGCATTTTGCCTGAAGATACTGAGGAAAACCCCTGGAAAAACCTTGGTCAGGATGCGTAGCCACCGGGATCTTCCTACTGTTACTGTCCATCCTGCCTCCTCCTTCATAAAAAATATTTGTAGCAATAAAAATATGAAACTTGGTCGCAAAGTACTTTAAAGTGTTGTGACTGATCCAAGCTCATTCAAAGTATTGTTCATTGTTTTGTATATACTTCCGCCATCTTTGAACCCATTGCTGAAATCCATTTTGGAAAGAAATTCTGTGGCTGTCATTTCGCCCACAACCTTACAGTCAGTTTACCGTCTTTTACTTAATCAAAATGATCTCCACGAAAGTTATTTTTCAAAGGGACAAGTAAGCATAGGTCTGTGGAGCAAAATTAGAAATAAAGGAGGAACTGGGGTATCACAGTCCACCATATTTTGGCAATAGCCGGTGCGATTTCCATTGAGGTATGGAGGCGTGCATTATCATAGTTTAACGTAACACTATCAAGTGGAATGTCACTTCTTCTTCCTGATTGCTTCCTTTAACTTCTTCACTTACGTTTGATAGCACTTTGATCACAACGAACTGTATCACACAACTCCATAGACATATTAAACATGAAAATTGTTTAAAGTCACTTGTTTTCTGTTCACATCTGTCACTGCACTTGTGAGTCGCTCACTCCCTTGTTTCTCAGCCAATGAATTTCCCGCGACTTGAAACTTCCTCATCCAACTTTGGACATTAATAATGTCGATTGTGGCATCTCCGTACAACACCATGATCTTCTGTGGATCCCTGCAGCCTGGCATCCCTCTTTTTCCAGGAATTAAGTCACTGCCTTTTGTTTTCCTCTGTAATACGTGTTGTTTACGTAGGAATTTCGAAGTAAAATATTCTGTACATTAGTAATATAGCACAGTACATGTCAGCACAATTATATAAAAATCAGTTAAACATTACACAGTTATGAAAGAGGATGACTTTCAGGATGACCTTTGTAATTTTATCTTTATCTTACTGGGATCTTTCCCAGCACCTAAAGTACGATGGAGAACAAATGAGCACCTAACTCTGTGGACACGTGTGAGCTTATTTCTCTGAATCTGCCAATGGAATCCGAAGGGGTGTAAACTGAGAGCATAACTTCATAGAAAGTTTTTCGGAAAAAATTAAACAAATAGGAATACAATTTTAGTAAGCGTGTTTAAGGCCTCTTGTCCTGTGGGAGTCTGGTGAACGGAGTGATTCTGTGCGCAATTAATCAGAAACTTTAGCTCTCATCTTTACAAGATCAACAGATTGTTTCGGACGTTAATAGCAATTCAATACATTAAACATTATCAGATTTATTTATTCCGTTCGAATAAAAGAACTAATAGACACACAATTAATTTGAATTTATTATATTTATTCTTGAAGGGGCAACAGCTACAAGCAGCGTAGCTTGCAGTTGAAACCCAGTTGCTAAACTTTTGTTTACTGCCTTTGTATAGGACACAGATTGTCTCAGAGAAATTTCAGCGTACGTTGATACCTTCCTTTTACCTACATTTCCGTAATTCAAAAATATGATTTTATTTCGGTTGGAAATTTGTAACGGACGGTGCTATGCAAAGTAGACTTATGATGAAAAACTACCGCTTTATTTGTTGCTGTTGCTTACGGAAGCTGTTTCTATAAGATATCGTCTAAGGACCTCTTGTGGGATGTATCTCGGCTTGCTGCTGCTGATTAATCTTACTATTATATCTAGAGCCAAAGCCTTATGCTTATAAAGCTCTAATACTAGACTAACATCCCACAAGAGGATGCGATAGTCTTTAAACCTATTCTTCAGAAATAGAAAAGCAAGATTAAGTTGTCACCAACTATTTGTTTATTAAGGAACGTCCCTGGTATCAAGGGTGCGAACCTTTTAAGGTGAATACATAAGATGAAGTGTCGTTTCACAGGGCATACAAGTACTTACGATGTTTTAACATAACACTTTATACAGGCAATATTACATAATTGGATCTAGTGTGGTTAATATTGAAAATCTGAAGAATTTACAAGTTTGACATAACGCATAGTATCTGCAGTTAAACGCAAAGCATGTAGTCATATTATAAGGTATAATATAACTATTAAATGTCATAAATATATTAACAAAACAGTTTTCACTTTTTCGTCCATGCTAAACTCGTATGCTACTCCGTGTGTATAAAGCCAGTCGATCTGGTTGCTAGGATACCGCGCGGCAATGACGTCAACTTTACCAGCGTATATTGGGCTGGTAACATACATGTTGAAGATATCTTGGAACTGTTTCTCTCATTTAATCCCAAAGTTAACATCTGATTCATGTCCAATATATGTTTGATTTGTCAGCATAAACTTGGAAACTTTTTACTGCAACTGGCATTTCTTCGAACTTTTAAAGTAAAAATTTCTCCAAACTTTGATAAGTAAAAAAAAAGTCGTAAAAACCTTCATCAGCAGGGAAAGTGGAATGAATGTCGATATAGTCATATTTAAAAGACAAAATATAAGGTTAGTTTCTAGTTTCGAAACATTATTTAAATGTTTAATACTTTGGGATTCTTCTACCTCATTTAATGTTTTCATTAACTGAAGGGCAGAGTTGGACACACTGATGAAAAACTAACTGGTTATCCGACGTTTGATGCAATGTTTCTTTTGTATTCCTCTTAGGAATAAACTACCCTTTGTGGATCACAAGAGCATCACAGACGTGCAACACTTGTAATAAACACATGTATTAGTAACTTACATTTTCTGATATTCTGAACTAGTCTAGCCAGGACCTTCCCCACGACAACTCAAGTATATCTCTACAGTTTGTAGTTCCTGTGATTTAATTTCTGGACATGAACAGACGGATGGACACCATGAGCGGGAATAGAAGGTCCCTTTTGAGAAGCTTCCCTATCCAAGGTCCTAAAACTGAGAAGCTCATTCTCCGTTTGGCCCTTTATCTCAAAACACCTTTTTAAATTATTTTATTAACGGAAATTGAATTTACGTTTTCCAAAAAGAGTTGCAATTGGCCCATTTACCTACAAGGAAAAAGGTGTATTAGTCAGATTGTCTAATAACATACTCATATATTTAAGATTATTTGCGTCATAACTTTCAGCGAAAGCTGGAATACATTTCTGTTAGCTTTATACCTCTTACACAAGTGTCAAGGAGCTAAAACTAGCTGAAAGGGAATTAACAGATTTAAAACTATAATCTTTAACTAGTAAGTTTTTGTGTATATTTGGTGAAAATTATTCACAATTAATTCATTGATGGCATTGTCATCTATTGAGTGTAGCTGTCACTACTAATATATGTTAGGCAAGTAGGAACTTTAATTTCCACAGCATGTAAGTCAACGTTAAAATATTTTTCCTAGTGTTAGCAGATATTGCAGGAATTTCATCTGTAGCGATGAATTAGCAATGGCAGAGAGGAGGCGGGAGAAAGACCAAAACCTTCTGAATTTCAGTAATTTTAAAATTTGAATTTACAATCAACCTGAAAGTTTATCCGCCTGTCCGTCTGGATGTTACTTATACAAATCTACATGGCTTGCGATTACATACATGTGCATTGGGTACTGGGCAGGTTATATATATATTCCGAGCCACCCATTCTTCAGTGTTGCCACCTTTCTTATAAAACATTTTATCCAAATTGATTCCATATCTTTGGATACATTCACAACAAACTTAGCATAAACATTATTCGATACAGTAGAGAAAACTGTGTGTTCTTGATCCCAAACCCCCAGTTGACAGTGTTACAAGCCTATTTTAAAATTCAACTTCTACAAATATCTTTATTTATACAAATCTACAAGCTTGGATTGATATAGACAAAATTTTACATATATGTGCATTATTTACTGGGAAGGGACATAGAGGTACTCCTGCATTGACAGTCGTCCCAGTTAGCAGTGATGTCAATCTATTAAAATGTTATTTCAAATCGCTTCAATACAGTTGTATTTATCAGCACGAAATTTGAAATTTAGGTACTAGGGCTCATCATTAAAGAACTCCAGGAGTAGAATGCACCGTAGTTGTCAGTGTTGCCAATTAATTAAAAATATCCCAAGTTGTTTCCACATAGTTCAACGTATCAGCACCAAAATTAGCATTTACGTACTGGAACAAGTCATAGAAGTACTGCCTGCTGTGCTGTACGCCACAGTTGTCAGTGTT
>JAGDQP010061474.1:0-12034 GCA_022664845.1 Lepisma saccharinum
AATATGAAACGTGCTTCTTCATGTGCGTTGAATTCTAATCCTAAACAGTTACTTAAAAAGTATGACCCATAGAATTACAGCACGATTTATGCATAACCATGAGGTGCTAGGTGGCTGTTCAACTCAATGTACTTTAGGTGTAATTGTACCCTCAGTTGCTTTTGTGAAAGCGAACGTCACTAAGGGTTGACGTTTCAAATTCAACTGGATACTTCTCAGAAACCAACACGTTTCGCAAGAGACGAAAGGGGAAAATCATATGTACAGATAAAGACAAGTACGAATGCCTGATTGTAACTCCTTCAGATCAGAGTAGCCACGTAGCTAAATTGGAAGGTTCCTATTTCATTTTGGATAAATTACTGTTCTGTGGAACAACTGCCTCAATGCAATATATATAGAAAAGGAAACCATTTTTTATTTAAGTCCTACCTATATTCAGAAGAGGATTTTTGTGATCAGATTATGTGTTATACTTTCATTAAGAATATTATTTTAACATAACAGACAAAGTATTTCCTAAACTATTTCAAATAGGGATAACTTAAACAAAACATGGTTCTCTTTCCTGAATACTTTATTGGAAAACAAATCTGTAGTACAAAAGAGAAACTTCAACAAACTGAAATAGTCAGCTATCAATTTACGTATCTGGCTACTCTGAGCAAAGTGGCTACAATCAGACATTCATACTACTAAGCACTACATGTAATAGATGTGTGACCGGGGGCAAAAGTCAATGCTAAAATTTGACTAATTACATAATTTACTTTAATTTATTTTAATGCATTCATCGACCAATACATTAGTTTTTGCCATATGGTATAGAACATCTCAATTTTTTTTTACTACAAATACAGGCACATGCTTATTTAATTACTAGCACATGAATTACTTATTTACATATACGTAAGACATTTGCATGAAACATTTTGTAAAAGAAAACAAGACAAAGAAACGTTCTGCCATTTACCTGGAAAAGATATACAGGTAATAGATACATTTCTTTATCCTAACATTGATTTACTTGAAGTGGTAGAGCGTTGGCGTAGCATTCGGGAGGTCATAGGTTCAATCCCAGCGGCCGACTATCCTGACTAAGGTTTCTCCACGGTTTTGCCTCAGTCACATCAGACAAATTCCAGGATGGCACCTTCAACTTAGGCCCTGGCCGAAACTTTCCCGAACTCTTTCCCCTCCCCTATCCTGGCCTGAGCCTTACAATCCTAACAATATCATTGATGTAAAGAAGAAACAGTATTGGTCCTAGGATTGATCCTTGCGAAACCCCAACATTAATAAATTTAGATTTTGATCTGTGCTTCGTAATATATTTGGAATCTTCATTTAAGTGCGATACCTCTACAATTTGTGTTCTGTCCGAGAGATCAGATTCCAGCCACGCTAAAGGAGTGCCCCTAATACCGTACCTATATATCTTATTTAATAGAATATTGTGGCCAACGACAACGCATTACTTAAATGCGATCATTAACAACACATTCATAGTTTAGTGTCAAAGGTTAGGTCAGATATAGTTAGAATACTTGCTGTTCGACTAGTTAATGAAATTATTCTGATATAGTTAATACAGTATTCTCCAGGTTGTACTAATAAAAATTACTATCAGGGTGCTTCTTTATTCATACAGATATGACTAGCCTCTTCCAATCATACGAATATGTAGATCTTCATTCAAATACACATGCATAAGTATAAATAGTCATTACCAGTTTTTCAGTGTTACAAATCCATACAAGTATCTTCGGAGTATTTTTCACCAACTATCATTCGTATGGTACTATTATACTAAATATTAGTATTTAAAAGCACCTTCATATACTCTTTGGCATTACATTAACGATCTATCATTCGGTACATGAGACCACAAAATTTATAACAATAGGTAAAAACAAAAACTTTGTTCATTCTTCTTGTAACAATAGACCAACAATAAACTTGAGGACAAGGCACACACACATTCATATTTCTTAACACATATTTGTCTGCTTCTGTACATATTCTTTACCCCTTTCTTCTCTTTGCATCTTTCACGGGTTACTTCCTGAAGATGTAACCAGTTTGTTCTGAAACGTCGAATCTGTTGTGAATTGTGATTGTTCCTTTCTCAAAACAAACGGAGACTTATTACACAATAAAGCATTGTACATACAGAGAACACAGTGTTTATTCTAAACATTTTTTACATATGCACGTACTAATATTACATTTATTTTGACACGAGATTTTATCTGCTTCGTACAGGCACTTTCTCAAGTATAGTGTTTACACAGAATAATTTCTTTATTTTTTGTGTGTTTTTTGTTATTTTTAGAATCTTTATATTGTTGCTACTATATTTCTGGTTTCTATACAATTACCTTTGCTATTCTTATTTTTTTTATGTTAATAACATTTTTACATGGTAAAAAAACTTGTATCTCGGTTTCGGCACTACTCTACTGATGTGACCTCAATTTCCGTAATTAGCACAAGTAAGCCATCTTCAGTACGCAAATATGAGAATTGCAAAAGCATTTCTGGAAAATCTTATTTAAGTTCTGTCAAAATAAATCGATTACTCTTTGACACTTAAGTGTCCAAAGCAACTGTCGCAAGTAGCTCAATGATATGGAAGCCACATTAGACCCATGTGGGACCCACATCGTTTGTATCCATCAATACTGGCCCACTTTAGCTCACTTAATGCGATGTGGGTCCCACATGAGAATTAGGTAGATTTGCTCATGAACAAAAAGCAGAGTTTATCGTACTTGATGTGATGTGGGCCCTACATGGGACTTAAGGGGGCATGCCTACCAAGCATGGAGCGTCACTTAATGTGATGTCGGAACTACGTGTGTGTGCCCATAAAGAAATGGAGTCAGTGTTTTGCATGAAACGTTGCTATGAAATGTATGTTAACAATTTGATTAAAACTTAGGGTAATATACAGTATATAAGTAGTCGGAGTAACTTAGTTTATGTATTCAGAGTTCGTACAACGGTGTTTCTGACCCTTTCTAGTGTGTTGTTTTGGCCTTTATATCTAAGTGGCAGCGTGACTGAGTTGGTAAGATGCTGGATTTCTAACGAACAGATCCATGTTTGCCTCTTGGAACCTCTCTTTTTCTTTTTTACTTTTTTTCCTGTATCCCTCAATACGGAATGGTGTTTATCAGTTATGTTACTGGAATCGAATTGCATTAATTTATATACCCTTTACGCATCTTTGGCTCAGGCCGTCATGTTACTTAAAATCGTCATGTAGCTAGGCTGCCACCACCTCGCCTTTTCAGGACTCTTTCTGACAAATTTAGGCTTTAAGTGAGTCCGAGGTGGGCAACGATATGCGGCCCATATCGTTGTACCATCTGAGCCAAGGTGGGCAAAATCTTTGCCATTCTACCTGGGATCCATGTCGACATCGCGAGAGTTAGTTCCGTAAAGAAAAGTTTTTGTGTGCTTAATTTGGCTGTTTTTATTTTCAAATAGTAAAAAAAAAATTAAGTGTTCGGTCAGTTTTTCGGTACTTTCAGCTCACGTCCCGCTGGTTTGGGTCAAAAGTGATAATTCTTGTATGAATTCTATGGACACTTTGGTGTTGATTAACTCTCGTGATGATAACAGAATCTCCCAAGTGAGATGAAAACTTGCTGTAGTCCAATGCATATACCCTCGTCCAAAAGATAGATAATTAAAACGGTTTTAGTGGTTTATACACTATTCATTTCTTATTTAAAGGGGAAAAAAATGCATGGCACATAAATCAAACTGAAACTTACCTTCCAGTTATCTTTTATATTTCCTTGCTCGTAAGTTGAAACTCGATGTTTTGGTGACCTTAACAATTACACACAGCTTATAAAAATATTCTTAAACAAATTAATTCACACGCACTAGAAATGAAGAGTACAAGGAGAGGAGAGGTGATGACAATTTCTTTAAAAAATAAATCAGTATGCATTAGTAATAACAGGGTTCCCACTCACCTGGAAAAAATGGAATAGTCAGGGAATAAAGCTTAGCACTAAAAAGAAAGTCCTGAAAAAGTCAGGGAATTTCACTAAAATGTCTGAAAACCTGGAAAAGTCAGGGAATTTGATAGCTTATTGTTTGAAGTTCATTTAGCTATAGCAGGCATTTAATGTTAGATCGTTTTGAAATTACTTGGAGGCTAATGTGCCAACCATGAAGCAATTTAGGAAAAGAATACAGTGAAATATTTTGATGGATCTTTATTTTCATGCAACTATGATCTTTATTTTCCCATGGAACTATGATATATATACAAAATGGGGTACCTGGAAATTTCTGAGTAGTGACCTGGAAAAGTCAGGGAATTTGATCTTGGCAAATGAGTGGGAACCCTTAATAGTACTATATCATAATAGCTAACCGCTAGAAAAGATCCAATTCAAAATTTCAAATAATTCACAACTTATAGCGAATTTAAGAATATGAAATACATGGATGTAAATGGGAGAGTTAGGCTCTAAAATGCCTTTTACGATAAATCACTTTTTATGCACATTCCCCCCTTCTTTCCCTGTACACTTCAACTGTTATTTCACAAACACTAGCATCAAGCTGTAACATTAAACAATAAGCTTCCTGATTGTCTGTTTGTGAGTATGAAACCACGCATTTTTCCCGCAGATCTGTGCTATCATATGAAAGCTTGTGATGTAAGAGTTTCACATAAACATATACAGTCGTGATCAGTTGAACCATTAAGGCTCCAGGAGTAAAAAAAAAAGGGATATACCCTGATAATATCAACAATCAAGGATAAAGAAACTGAATGTAAAACGAGACATTTATTTATTCTGTATCTTGTTTGTTCTGTTAATAAACCATTAGCAGATCTGGTTGATTCGTACAGTCTCAAGCTGTTGCAAATATATTAGTTTAAAAATGTTCTTCCGTTCAGTAGAAATGTTATGCTCTAATGATACTTTGCGTTACTAGAGGATTATTAGCCCCGTATAGCAGCAAGTCGTTGCTAATTATTCTTTAGATATTCTCTTAAAATTCCTTACAAATGAACACAATGGGAAAAAATTGTGCTTTGCCCATTTTTTTTCAAACTGACATAAGAGTGCCATCTGTTAGCGTGATGTGCAGGTTTACGTAATATCGATTATGAACTTTTAAAACACACACCTGTAAAATCAGTAAAATGGACTAAGTACATTATTTCCCTGTTGTCTTGAAATATTATTCTCCAGAGTATTGCTTGATCAATAGTCAATTCTACTCATTTAATTTTGCAACTGATACGATACATCGTTGCACTTTCAACCAACTAACACTATCGGTATCAATCCGAATCCACTGACCACTGAGATACGGCGGCTCGGTAACGTCATATGCATCCTAGTATGTACAATCTGCCGTGTGTTTTAAGTGGGAGAAACAGGAGGTCTCTTAAGCCTCAGAAACAATAATCGCTGTCAATTTTCTAGTAAATTCGTAAATAGACTCAATGCTCAGGTTTCCGCACACAAGCAACTACTCAACAGTGACTTTGATGTGAGTTTTCGTGTTGCTGTAATTCATATTCTTTCCCAGATCAAAAGTACATCAACACACTGTCTCTGGGAAGTAACCTTCATTCAGAGCTAACAAGCAAAACTGATACCTGGTCTAAACCCTGCAGTATTTTCTAAGTTTTTTTCCTTCTTTCTCGGCAAACACGTTTCCTTGCTTCACATTGAATTATTTTATTCAAAACTTTTATTCCGTCGCTTTTCCCATTACAAAGACCCACATTTCTTCCACATAATTAGTTCAGATTTTCTCGAATACTCTCTCATCTTCCTTGCACGATGTGCGTAGACACGTTCAGTATTGTAGTCACCCCCTGAACTAAATTGTATAAATTCACATTTTGGTGATTTCAAAATTATAATGTGAATACAAAAAAATAACTATTTTTTACGGCCGAACCTTATGTAATGTATACAGTTTTGGATTCACGATAATCAAACATTCAAAGATTTAGGTTAAAACATTTACATTCACCAATATGATCTTAATATTACAATTGTGTGTATGTAAAGGACATTTAAATTAATTATTATATCTTCGGAAATATTACGTCATACGAAAATCAATGACCACCCGAAGAGAAGTGTATATAAGTAGTTGCAGAGCAACTCAGAATCACTTTTCCTTGGGCCTCGGCCCAAACCACACCAAGGCTATCTTGGTGTTCCTCTTCGGATACTAGTCAGCAATATTATCATCTTTATTTCTCTTGCATGCTTTATTCGTTCCTACCCTCTAACCTTGTTCCTCAACCTATCCTAAACCCCGGCTCGTCTTCAGCAGGCAGGTCGAAGTTCCTCAAGCTATTCCTTGTGTCGGCTTGTTTTCATCAGGCAGGCCAGCACTATCCTCCTAACCCAGACCCGTCTTCAGCAGGCAGGTTAGGGTTCGCAACCTATTCCTTGTGTCAGTTCGTCTTCAGCAGACAGGCCAGTACTATCCTCCTACTCTGACTCGTCTTCAACAGGCATGTCAGAGTACTTAACCTTTTCCTACCCGCGGGCTCGTCTTCAGCAGACAGGTCCGTACTACCTCCCCTTTACTGTTTTAACTAGTAATATAATATTTCCCTTTCAGCTCGTCGGATTATCCCACTCCAGAACCCGGAGCATTGTTAAAAACTATATAAGGTAATTTGAGGTAGAAATGGGGACGTTACACCTAACTACCACCTTCTCTGATTGACTCTAAACCCCACCCACTTTCCAACACAAAAAATCGTTTCCAGTCGCATTTACGACAGTACTTGCTCGCTACGCATTTGTCAACTGTCTTTGTTTGATGCGGACACATGCCATCTTGAACTGTTGCTCTGGTATCCGTTTGAGCAAGTGTAGGTCCTAATGCTATCTCATCATCGTAATTGATAATGAGAATAAGTCTCGAAATATAAAAGTTACTTTTAATTGTGTAACGCCTATCTGTCAGTGCATCCTAATCATTTTGGGAATGAACATAAACTCATCCTTTATGTACTAAAATTTTCATCTTAGTATGTTAGACCACATGTAATCAATGATTCTGCCAGGATTTCAGTTTATGGGGTGTAACAACAAAATTGGAGGGTTGTAAGTCCACTATAGAGGGGATCCATAGTCCGTGGTCCGTAACCTTTTACTACTCGCGGCATACCATAAATTATTTAGGACTCAATACGGCACACCAAAATGTAATTCCCCTCATGTAATGTTGATATTAGCACTCCTAATACAAACATGTAATATAATCGTTGTATATTTCATTATATGATTATATTATTATGAAACAAAAATAGACTTTATTAATAATTTATTAACTTGAATTCACTATAGATGGAGCGTATAAAATATAAGAAAATACACTTCTTTATTACTATTAAAATAAATAATTGTATTCATACCTTCAGTGTGATACTTGCACCTGCTTAACTCCACCCAGGCGGCTGATCCGTTGTGGAATCGTTGACAATGCAAGTCTCATTTTTTCATCGATGAATCTGTCTCTCCCTATTTGATGTCTTAATTGCAGTTTCCTAATCCTCGCCATTTTATGAGTAAGCATGCACACAGATAAATCCTGAAAACGAAGAAGCCGCATAAAGGAGTGGTAAAAGCGAGAAATTAAAATATATGATAAAACTAATAACTGTGAGCAAATAATTTACAGTTTATTTTTTTTACCTAAAAATTCACGTCATGTAAAGAATAAACAAACATTTTATTAAATCAGTGCAGCTGCAAGGAGTGAACTTAAAGGAAATGAAACACAGTAACGGAATGAAAATGAAATAACATTTATTTTTTATACAACATAATTATGAAAATTTTTATACAACATAATTATGAAAATTTTTATACAACATAATTATTCGCGTTACACCTTTCACTTTATGCCGGAACACCGGTTGCGGACCACTGGTCTAGTGGTTAGAGCGTTGGACTCACGTCCGCGTGGTTCCGGGCTCAATTTCCCCGGCTGCAGTGCCACTTTTCGACGTCCATCCAGCATCGTGCTATGGAGTCACGTGAATAAAGACTTGACGGCCACTCGGTCTAGAAATCCCCTAATACGCCTGTTCGTGGCCAGATGGCGCGCAATGCTTACCACACTATCGTCACAAAGCTTTCAACAACCACGGACAGAGACTAAGGTGGAGTTTTGCAGAATTTCTATTGATTTTCCACGGTGGAGGTCTAGTCGAATCCCTGCATGTTAGACTGTCTCCTCTATTCATTGAGAATGAGATTGGATCTCGAAATATTTAAGAATTTTTCTTGTATGTGTAAATTTGTGAAAAGTTAGTTTCTTCACAAAGAAGAGTAAGTACGAACATAGACTATTTTCGTCTGCGCTAAAATCAATGGGTTTTTCCTTAAGAGCACGTGATTTTGAACCCTGCCGTTTGGTGGCTCTGGGGACTACTACTGGAAAGAACCAGCGACTAAAGTAGTGGCCAGAGTCACCTAGAGGCAAGGTTTAAAATTGCGTGCTCTTTAGCGAAGACGAAAATAGGTAGGAGGGATAAGCTTATCTTATTATTTAA
The DNA here is from genome assembly GCA_022664845.1 of Lepisma saccharinum. Classification (NCBI taxonomy): domain Eukaryota; kingdom Metazoa; phylum Arthropoda; class Insecta; order Zygentoma; family Lepismatidae; genus Lepisma; species Lepisma saccharinum. The sequence continues at coordinate 8,576 of JAGDQP010061474.1, forward strand.
TCTGTGGTACTAATTTTTTTATTTATTTATTTTCATTATCTATCCAGCCTGTTCGTATAAACCGAATAGGGCCACAGAGAGATAAACGGGAGCTTCACACACAAACAAAATGATGACAGTGTTTGCTCAAAGGCACTCTCACGGTAAAGACATGAAGAAAGGAAAGAGAGAAATACACACGAGGAGTGATTAATCCCGCCAACTGAAATTTCAATAACAGAATGGACAGGTCATGAAAATGAGAAAATTACTAGACCAACCAGAAAAGAAAAAAAACACCAAAAGATGAAGGACGTGAGGAAGAAAGTAGGTAATTAGGTGTCGGTAAGAGACTTTCCGAAAGAGTAATTAGAAACAGCGGGTAAATATTTTTTTTTATCAAATTAGGTATATTGTCTCTAAAAATATCGATCCTATCATGGAAGTTATTGACAGATCTCGTAGTAGAATATGATGTCTATGGCAGAGCTACCTAGCGGATGAATTCAAAATCACGTGCTCTGAACAAAAGTCCATTAGTTTTAGCACAGCCAGAAATGGGGAAGCGTGCTAAGTCTATCTATTATGAGGTCTATGCCAGTACTTCTCCATTTTCAGTGTTCTTTCTCGTTTAATTATCTTCCTTTAGCTTTCCTCTTTCTTCTACTCGCTTTTTCTCTTATTTTCTTCATTTATATCTTTCTATTATTATTATCCCGCTGTTTCTCTACCCTCATTACTCCCTCCGAAAGTCTCTTACAGACTCCCAGTTACCTACTTCCATCCTCATTTTCTTCACCTTTAGGGATTTTCCCGGCTACTTTGGTAACTTCCTTGAGTTCATGACTTGGTCATTATGTTACCCACTTTCGGTTAACATTCACTTCTTGTCAGCATCATCTTTATTCTATCCTTCCTGCATTTCCTTGCAGTGAGTATGCCTTTGGCGAAACGTTGCCACCTTTTCATTTGTGTGTGAAGTCTTCGTACACCTGTCTATATTAGGTTTTTCAACCTTATTTAATCTACTATTTATATGCTTGATAAGAAGTTAGGAAAAAAGGTTACTTACGAGTGCAGGACATGACAGCGGGTTCACAAACACTACACACACACACACACAAATAAAAGGATGCTAAGATTTTGCCAATGACAATATATATGGTAGGAAACAGAGAGGATATAAAGATGATTTGGTCAAATGAAAAGGTGGCAAACTGTCCAAATATTTCTCCGGACTGGATATTTGCCAGTCGATCAATGGATAATGTTCCCGACAATACGTTAGGTCAGTAATCTCTCTTAACGAAATCATTCATGACATGGAAATATATTGATATACTCAGTTACGGACCAAATTTTGCTGCCCATATCCCATCAACAGAGTTCCTTGAAGACTGTGCTGCTGTTCGAAACAATTATTATTCAGATAAGCGACAACCAGAGAAAAATGAAGGTATTTCAACAATGCAGGAGGATCATCAATTCTGGGGTAAAAAAAAAATCGGTACAAGATGCACCACTCAACATTCAATTAATTTCTCCAGAAAACCAAACCCCCAGTTCGTTAAAACAAAATGTACTTTATTGCATCAAATTAGTTAAAGCCAACAAGTTGGTTATACTGTACAAAAAAAAAAAAAAAAAAAAAGATTCTAAAATGCAGAGTTGTGTTTGTATTTTCTCTCATAATAGTCAGTTCTTTAAGTTTGGAATGTTTTTTTGAAAATACATTCGTAACTTCAACTATAAACTAAAAATATGTAATGTGAAAATCATATTTTGAAACTTAATAAGTAAAAAAAACTGGATAGTCTGCTTCACCGTATATCGATTAAAAGGTACAGGCGGGACAAACTCTGCTCTCATTAAATTATGCAAAATTTTATGCTCTTACCAACTTTGGAATAAAATATTGAGGTAGATCACGTGTTAGTGTAAATACTTTTTTTTTTTTTGCATTTGTAAAGATACATTTAAGTCTGAAAAAATTCTGAGTTCTATAATAACTACATATTTATAAGATTGTAATATTTACAAAGAAATCTAGTCACGTATTTACTTATGCAACAAATATATGCACTTATGATATATAGGTATACAATAAACTACGTAATCACCTGAAGAATAATAAAAACATAAATAAATTTGAATCTTAGTTATTCAGTTTATCGGTAAATAACTATTATTATGTTGTCATCGATTATTTGGTTGATAATTCAATAGGTTGTATGGCTGCATTTATGGTAAGATTAATTGTACACAATTATTTTTAAAATTAAATGTAATTCTGTTTCATGATTACAAGAGGCAATAATAACTCTTTATGTATCACAGGTTATCATGCGGACACAGACGAATAAATTTCTGTTCTGTTCATCTGAGGAGAACAAATTTACCTAAGTCAAACGAGGCCTCTTGCATACAATGGTGACATCAGTTTATAATTGGATTAGTGATTGCGCCAGACCCCTCCTGTGTGGGTGTCCGCCCCAAATCCTCGATAACACCTCAACTTTTAACATTTTTACGGTCGAAATTCAATAGACTTTACACTCCCTCCCCAAACTGATAATCCTGGCGGGATTCCTGAACTGGGTCAAGAAATGTGCAAGCATTTCCGACAAGGAGAGAGATAATTTTTAAGTACACAACCGTATTATATATTATTCGCTATACGGGCAATCAAAACCCATAAATCTGTGCAAGGTCACTACATAACTAAATAGATTCCTTTCATGTTAAACCCTGATTTGAAATACTGATGAAGAATAGTTATGAATTAAAAGGATATCTGGAAAAGATAGCTGGATCCGATCATGATATTAGCCACTTTGGATGTAAAAGACGCATTTTCGTCCATACCACTTGATCTAGTCTATGACGAAGTGCAAGAACTACAATAGTATAAGACTTTATTCATCTGTGTTGTACATACATGACTTGTGCATGACGCATAAGACTAGTCAGTATCTCTATACATGAGACACAATATTTAGGGTTCAAACCCCGCCGGGGTCCATTGAACACAGAGATTAACAAAAACTGTAGTCCCGTCGTTAGGAGCTCACCAGCTCGTTAAAAACAATTCACGATGATATTTATTCTTAATGTTAATTGTTAATTAACATTAGTATAAGTTATCACATAATCAGTTATCATCCAAATAATCAACGACAGTACAACAATATGGTTCTTTACCAACAAAGTGAATAGCCCTGATTTAAATTTATTTATGTTTTCATTAAGCTTCAGGTGATTAGGCAGATAATTGTACAATCTGGCACACAATGAGCAAACATTAGAATCGTTGCAAAATTTTGTATTTCTACCAATTTGTTTTTATTCGGTCGTGTATGTTAAGTGCATATATTGGTCATATATGTAAATAAGTAGACATTTTTTTCTTTATAAATATATAGGCATGGAACTATTAGAATCTTTTGAGGTATAAACACATTTTTACATGATTACCTAGTG
>JAGDQP010061475.1:0-12033 GCA_022664845.1 Lepisma saccharinum
CGTTCTTCTATCGGGTGTTTATAAATAATGAGACGTGTCCTCTTACATGGGAATAACATTTTTAACATTTTTTTTCGCAAGTTGGACAATGGCACTTAATGCTTTATTTACTTCAAGTCTTCATATGTACATTTTAAGAACTTACCATATTGCACACTGGTATGTTTTTTGCAGTGCCGCCAATGCTTGGGTCAGCGCTTCAATTTCTTCCTCCATGCTCACTATCTAGAACGATACAAAGTAAAAAGAAAAATTAAGTAGTATGCAAAACTATTATTACTTACTATCAATATAGAGGGGGATTTTCTTTAAATCTATTTCTGTACAAAACATTTTCTCGCCCAGAAACAGCTTAACTAATAAATTACATACTTTATTACTTAGATTGGACGCAGAAGCGACATCCTTAAAAAAATTAGAGGACAGTCAGATTGAATAGGTATATACAAGAATTATTAGACAGGTATTCATTCGAAAAGTATCGGTATCGGCCTCTTCAGTATCCGTGGAAAAGTGGTATCGGTACATCCCTATGTCCAACCTTACTACTTAGGTTCAAATTATATAATAAAAGTCATTTTGTATTAGACGGAAAAAAGTTATAGAGGGTAAGAGGTGGTTTGGTTACGGAAAGGTAGGTTAGCTAGGATTAGACATGGGTAGACCCGTTATCTGTCAAACAGAAAATGACACTTTTATTATACAATTTGAACCTAAGTAGTCAGGAAGACAAGCCCCTCCTTGCTCCCAATCGTGCTTCTTGTGTTTTCAAACATTTTCCAAAAAATTCCGAATATTTGGATTTCGGTAAAGTTTCGCAGGGTTGGCCAGGACCTAATTTGCTCGGTGGGACTGATGAAAACCCACGGATAAATCTTAGTCGGGGATGGTCGACCACTGGGATCGATCCTAGGACTTCCTGAATGCTACGCCAATGTTCTACCGCTGAGTCACGGCCGCTCGGTGAGACTTACATGTTTCCTTGCTACGTCTAGGACCCTGAGAAATAAAGGCAGTCGACTCCACCTCATTTCGGGTCGTAGGTCAAGAATATGTGGAGTGTTATCTCCAAATGGCGCGTACGCATTGCACAGGGGATACCTTTACCTTACCTAAATTATTTTTATTATTTCAAGCAAACAGTTGTTTGATCCCCTTTATTGTAATCCTGCGAACGCTACTGGAATAAGTAAGAACCTATTGACAATCAAACTTTTTGCGATGATTTCATTTAGTATACTTGTTTGACCTTGTGAGAACAATGAATGAAATAGAAATAACCTAGAATCACGAAGCCTCGAAAGAAGAGGTCTCTTGAGATCTTTAGAGCTTCAACCGAGCTGAAACGTGTTGAGCTAGGGAATAATGTAGTGAAATTCCTAAAAATTAAAATGCATACAACTGATAGTTTTCTTTTTTTGTTTTGTTTTTATGTGGCGTACAAAAATATCCCAACCGATAAACGAAAGAGGTTTGTACCAGAGAATCTTGAAAAGTATCTCCTCTAATATGTCTAACAGTAGCAACGAACAGAATTGATGCACTGAATGAGGGAAAGAAGGTTCACAAGATATCAAAATTGTGAATAGTCTGCAGAAAAATGAGTAAATTACATCAGCTTTAAGTCTTTTTTTGCAGTATTTACTTATCCTTTTAGTGCATATTTAAGAGAATATTTTAAACATGTTTTTACAGAATGTTTGCGTGTATATCGATCCGCCCTCTAGTGATAACGCTCAACGGATCCCGAGTTAGATTCCCGGCAGGGACACAAGTGGTTCGGAGCCCACGTTAAACTGTAGGACCAGTCCTTAGAAGCTTACCACCTCGTTTAGCACGTTAATAACAATTCAATCAATAATATCTGTTAATTTTCCAACCTGCATGAAACATTGCAACTCATTATACCGTGAAATCTAAACCATGAAGATAGCAACCGAGCCGCTATGGTCGAGCGTTAGCGTAGCATCCGGGAGGTTGTGCGTTCGATCCAGGTTTTCACTGTCACACCAGGCAAATGCCGGGATGGCACCTTCAATATAGGCCCTGGCTGACACCTTCCAACATCCACTCCCCTCCTCTATCCCGGCCTGAGTCTTCGATGCCTAAAGACCAGGAATAAAATTCAAATTAAAAAGAAATGAAGATAGCAGTGTAAGGCTTCACTTTACTTTTTACAGGTACATGTATAATATTTCACTTTTCTCCCCAGTGCTTTGATGGCCCATCCCAACTTTTTTTTACATATGAAAATAATGTAATGAGCTTTAAAAGAAAGAAAAAAAACATTGCAATCCATGATGGGGGTTTCGAGTTTTTTTTTTTGTTTTTTTCTTCAACATTTTACTTTTGTAAATTTTCTAACAGCTAAGTCATAACTTCATATTTCTTGGTTGATCATTTCAAGACAATCTGCATAAATAAAAAAAGAATCATGTTTCTAGCATAAATAGGAACCGAGATATGACGGTTTTCGTATTTTAAAAAATTGCGAAAATTGCATGTCGCGACTATAACAATGGAGTTTTATCGTTTTTGAAATGCAGATACTTTGGAACCCCTGCTGCGATTGCAATAAAATTTACAGATTTGAAATCAGCACAAAAATTCTGTAACAGTACATTTCATCCAAATCCTTACTGGGTTAAAAGCCTTCGTTGAACTGATGTGGAGTGACCCACTACTTCTAACTCGCGATACGTAATAACTACCTTATCTCTTCTCTCACCAACACATACTTGAGAGTTGTTGGCGAAACGAAAACCAATAAAGTTAATTCATTTTAACAACATATTAAAATTTCTTACTAATTCGACTGATACTTTTCTACTCATGTATTAAGTGTCTGGGTTTTGGATATTCCTCTAAGTACTCATTACAGTGAAGGCCGGTTACGTTAGATTACATTAGTAAGTAACTTGAAAAGCATTTTCCTAACAAGAATTCTTGGAACAATTTCTCCCCACACAAAGCAAAGCTAATTATAATAATTATTATCATTAATAATAATTAAATATCCTATTTTATATGCGTTATATTTATAAATGTTATTTCATTTTCATTAGTGGTTGTATTCAAAACTGGAGGTTTTCATTCTCGTTAAAATGATGACTAACGCAGTAGTAACAGTTGAAAGTCTAAAAAAAAAGGTATGTGAGTCAATTAATATTGGACGGTTGAGGTAGATTTAGTATACAGTCCAGGATATTGTATGACGACCAAGTTAAAAACAAGCGTGTAGTGAATAACAAATTATTAAAATCATCGAAGTACAACATATCAATTTAAAGGCAATTCTACAAAAAGGACATAACAATTGGTAAGTTTTATGCTCCGCATCAGTGATCTACGCCCTTCCAGTAATTTGCAGGAAACAAGCAATGATTTTAACGTAAATGCATTACTTCATAAGCAGCCGTTGCGTGGTACGATCGAACTCGGAAGCGGTAAGTAGCGATCGCAGCTACCGCTGAAACAGTAATTTGTAACGGGAAAGTTAATGTATTAACGTAATCCGTACAAGGTGTAGGTAGATCTGTGCTGCGTTCATATTGCTAAATTTATATTAATATTTGATATTGTTTAATATGTCAGAGAAAAATACCACACAGCTGTGTAGTGGAACAAGTTGAAATACAGCGTATCGGAAAATAAACCCAATGTAACGTTCTTCAACCTGCAGGCTAAACATAAGTACATACATTCTTATAGGTCCCAGTTGAAGTTTTTCTTTGCTCTGTATCATAAACAGACTGAGAGCCGTCCAAAGTGGCAGTTAATAAAACTGTGTGCAATAAAAGGGTGGGATTTTGAGCATTATTTCTCGTACTGTATGTTTCACTGAGCCAAAGTTACCTAACGGCCCTAAAAATTAAATTTCAAGAAAATACTAGTAAATAATAAGGAAGAAGTAAGTAAACTTTTGGATGTAGTGATGTGCAAGGAATGGTAATTTGATGACTAGAGATATGTTCGAAGGGAAGAGCTATTACAATCCAATAAAACCTAAGATGCTGTAACGTCCTGTAACCTACTGTTAGAGGCCATCTACCAGTTTTAAATGAAAAAAGGCTTACACAGAAAGATAAAATAAATTAAAATGTTGTTACAAGTGTAAGTGCTATAGAAATACCGGAATGTTAAAGAGGCACTCTTTTACTCAGGGCTCGAAATGAAAATTTTCACACAACGGAACGCTTTACTTTCGTTAACACGCTCTTATCTTTGTCTATTACAGTGACGACACGGAACATCAAGTTTCCAGATATTCAGGAACCGAACTATCCATTTCGAACCCTCATTATATCCACTCAAGTATGATGACTGCGCCTGTTTCCGGCCACTTACGCAACATTCCGACTTTTTAGAAGGTACGTAAATACATAAAAAAAAAAAATGAGTAAATACATAGCTTGGAGTTTAAGTCATATATTAATGGTGTACAAAAGGAAAAAAAGATACATCCGTAATGCGTAAGGAAAGTAAATAAGATTATATAGCAATAAACACCACTTTCCAGCCATGTGTTACCAGTAAATGGCCACTTAAGTCCCAGTATCAGGCCACACTCGTCAGTCTAATGCTAAACATACAACACAAATAAAGTTAAATAAAATATAACATAGAGAATCCACGTTCACGGCATGCAAAACCAGGCCCGGACTGGCCCAGGTGGCTAGGCGGCGATCAGACAGGGGCCAAATGAAAATTTTAATAAAGAGAGGAGGTCAGGAGGAAGAGAAAAAAAATGTGGAAAACGTGTGCGACAACTAATATTCTTGTGAACAGTCACGGCGGCAATCTGAAGTTGCTGCAGATCGGAACAACAGGTGCATCAACCATGGCAACTTCTTAGAACTAGTTATGCTGGTTTCTAAATACGACCAAATATTGAAGACGCATGTCGATATGGTTATTCAAAAAAGCAAAGAACGCAAGGAAAGGTATTCTAGATCACAAGGACGAGGCAGCCTCATCACCTTTCTCTCCAAGTTGTTCATCAACAAAATCATAAAGTGTCTAGCCCTTCAAATTAAACTCGACATTGCAAGTGAGCTCAAGCAGGCGGGTATCTTGAGCATAGAAGTAGATTCCACACAAAATGTTTCTGTGTTAGACCAGCTAGCGGTCTGTACTAGATGTGCTTAATGGTCGCGTCTGTGTGAGATTATTAAACCTGGCTGTTGCAAATAAAACAACAGGTGAAGCACTTTACCTCCAGGTACGAGAAGAGCATCAGAAGTATAACATCAACATGAAGCAAGTTGTTGCGTGTTCATTTGATGGAGCTGCAAACATAAGTGGCCAATATAACGGTCTCCAAGCTCATTTTAAGAAGGATAATGACGGGTTGATACATGTTCATTGCTGTGCTTATGCACTGAACTTGGTCCTTACAAATTCGACAGAAAGTTGTAAAAGGGCCAAGGATTTTCTGGGTCTCTTGCAGAAGACAGCGCTTTTTATCTCACAATCGCATAAGGGCATGTTGGTTTGTACTACAGTAAATAAGGAGTCAACTGAAGGTCAACTGTTGCGCCGGCTTCAAAAGATTAACTCGACACGTTGGTGGAGTAAGGACAAAGCACTGAACAGTATCTTCGATGACTTAAATGTTCCATTCCAAGATTGTAACAAGGTTCTTTACTCTGCCTCTTCACAGTAAATACGTTGCTCGAAAACTGGTGCAAGTCTGAGAACATTATGGTTGCCTTCATTTATAGAGACTTATTTAATGTTTCGACTCCTGCCTCCAAGTATCTCCAGACAAGTGGTCTCAGCTTTCCGGCAGCAAGACAAATGGTAAATACTTTTTACGGGCAACTCCTTGAAAAAAGAGGCAGGTTTGAAGTACTGCATAACATCGCCAGTGATTTTGTGGCACACATCAACGAGCGATTAGCTGAAAGGGAAGTCGACATCACTATTGAACCGAGCCTGTCATCAAAGCGAATACCGATTGCTAACAAAAGACCTGGGGAATTGGCTGCTGATGAGGAGAGACTGATAGACATTACACCATCAAAGAGATGTTTATCTTGCTATCATTGATACCGCATTACAGAATATTAAACAGCGATTTATCTTCAATGATGAAATTATGAGGGACACTGCACAGCTAGAAAATTTCAAGAACCTCCGGAGTACCAGAGTGTCCCGTGACGATGCTATGCTTCGAAAATTGGCTCAACTTTCCGGTACCAATCGGACTTAGTTGTGTCGAGAATTAATTCAGTTTGCTACCCATTATGAAGATTACAACACAATTAAAAAATTAGCACATTCTGAACGAAACATTGATGATGATTGTGACCTGAGCAACGACAGAGAACAAGAGAAAATTGAGACACTTTCAGCGGATGAAACTGATGATATCTTCACTGAATTGTTGAGGTGTGAAGAAAAGACAGAGTGTAAACAATGTCTGATTCGTGCACTGAAACTACTACATGAGTTAAATGGCCATGGATCGTTTTATACTTCACTGTACATGGCTTATAAGTATGGGTTAACTTTATCCTGTACTCAGGTTTCCTGTGAGAGGGTCTTTTCAGTTCTCAAAATAATAAAAAATTGTTTGCGTTCGTCCCTGAGTCAAGAACTTTTAGAGGATTTTGTTTTGTTTTATGTAGAATGAGATTTTCATTTCGATTATGACAAGGCAATAGATGATATTGCGGCTAGTTCCACCGAACTTTCTAGAATGCTGAAGTTAAAATTCTGTCTGTGATTTTCTCATAAATATTGTTATACCCTGATTTTATATTATGATCTTTATGGTATAACGTACGGCGTCGCTACTAAATAATAGTGTGCTTTATCTAAGATAAGGTGCAAAACGTACGAAATGGCGATTGTTAATCAGTGTTCTAACAAGGAAACCGCTCGTAAATTTTGCCAGAAACAAAAAAGAAAAATAGGCACCTTGTAATGTGGTAAAACAAAAAAATGCACGAGTTACTTACTGAATAGACTTGCCAGATTTCTCAAGTTCAAAACCGGGACACCTCACACAAGGAAACTCAATACATAGATTCGCAATGAAAATTAACTAAAGACCTTGAAAATTAAATTACAGAGTTCACTTTTCAAAACTATCATTCTAAAAAATGAGACGCGTAAGTTGCAATATAAGGTTTATTATTAAAACACTTAAAGAGAACTCAAAGGAACTACACTATAGAAATATGCACAGTATTTTGATCTTTAAAAAGAATGTAGCTTGCATTAAAGACGTACATTCCAAGTTTTCGTCTCACCGAGACATCTGGCAAGCCTATTACTGAAGGTAGTTTAAGGGTAATCTAAAGCAACGATCTCCAACAAAAGATGGCAGCACTACCTCCGTATATGTATAATGTATTCTTATCGCTGCACGAAATTTCCTTGCTGCTCCTATAAATTCAAGCCTAGAGAGTTCAAACGTTCAGGAAAGAAAGTTCATAACTTATTTAAGAGCATGATCGATATCGATTTTTTATTTTTGTTTTCCTTCATTGTTGTTGTGAATATCGAAACCTATAACAATGAAGTTCTTTCAACAATGAACAAAAAAGAAAATTAAAAATCTGCATCGATCATGCTCTTGAACTGGTTATGAACTTTCTTCCCTTAAAGTTTGAACTCTCTAGACTTGAATTTGTAGAAGCAGCAATGAAATTTCGTATAACAATGACAATATATTAAGACATATACGGAGGTAGTGCTGCCATTTTTTGGTGGAGATCGTTGCTTTAGATTATCCTTAAGCATGGTTTTACATCACCTAGGCATTTCCTTATTCTATTTCTTAATCAACAGAACTGTTACCCCACAAGACTGACAGAAAATAGTTTTCTTCATCAGAAACCAAGGGATAGAAAATCCTGTAAGGTTGTGAAAATGTCCAATATTTTTTTCTTATTTATTTATATTTTATAAAATGGTAATCCACTCTCTAATCAACGCCTTTTGGGAGGGTGAGTGGCAAGATTCGCTGCATGTAACCAAGGGGGACACGGATTCGATTGTAGGTCCCATCCTTGACACCTTGATCCAATGGAAGGCAATTGCAAATCATCTTTGGTTTACCTGCCCAGGGACCTTCGAACAGAACATCCATTGCCATCAGTATATAAAAAAATAATTAAAGTTAGAAGAATGTCTGGAAGTTGAAAACTGGTTACCCCCACCCTATTTTACGGTAATCTTTCCGGTGACCAGAAACTTGCGCCATACATAATGGCTATGTACTTGTTCCACGTCAAACTTTTGTTCTAGTAATCCAGCCACGCAGTAACTGCAACAGAATTCGATAAACGAGTCATTCCACGTCAAATCAACACAATTTTAAGTAAAAATCTGCCTCACCACCTCAGATTTCAATGATTTTTGGTACATGAGCTCTACCTTTAGAGCATGATTGATCGATCCGCTAGTTTTTGAAATATAAATTATTGAAAATGCGAAAAAAAGCCAAATTTTGACACACCCTCGTACACAAAAATGGCTCTATCTCTGTAACCCTTTGTCTTAGAGAGCATATCTTTGTTTCATTTTAAAGCTACTGAAATAGGCTTTCATTTGATATGTAACTCGATGGAATTTTCAAAAATTCTCAAAATTTTCAAATTCTGGTATCTCAAAAACCCACAATTTTAAAAAATTCTCAAAAATACTTTATCCTCTCACACCTCCCTAAGTTTTATTCTGGGATAGTCATTAGATCAGCTGATGCAAGTTCAGCATGTGTTTAGAAAATAGTCAGTTGACATAACGGTACGTTCTTTTTTGTTAAAAAAAAAACAACAGAAGTCTAACAAAAATAACGAGATTAATATTCTGCTAGGTCTGCATTTTCGAAACAATATGACTACTTAAAAGCTTACATAATGAAGCAACTTGCAATGAACAGAAATGAAACCTCGGTCATAGCAGCTTGGCTTGGGGAAAAAAAAATACATATATGAACGCACTACCATGTAAAATGCGTGCTGTTAACTTAACTCTATTGATACTTTCTTGGGTCCAGGTACTGTTGGAATTTTATCTTCAACCATCTTCTTTTCGTCTTCTGGAAGAGTGCAAGCTCGGCCAGTTGCTGTGATGGGGTTGACTTTGGAAATCACATCAGCTGAAGAAATTCAGAGTATATCAGGAACTGAGGGATAAGAGAAAGATGGAGAAGGTCCTGATGGGTAAAGCAATGTAATTTTCACTTCTTTTTCTAAAACATAGCATAGCCACCACCTGTCGTTGTATATCGAAATGACATACCCGATCATTCCATCAAAGTTCAACTTCTCTGGACAAGTAGCTTATAATGTAGCAAATGAAAACGGCTTAGCATGAACTTTTATAAAATAATAAGTAGCGTATTCCCGGGCTATAATTGACGTACGTTAGAAGATATCGTCGCTTTCAAACAGCTAAGCACAAGCGCGTGATGATTATTATGGTTGACGCTAGACTTACTAGGACATGTTAATAAACATTTTAGTGGATGCACACTGTGTCGCCGTTTTACACTAGTCTAAAGATGAATAACTCACATCAAAATGAGTTCAGTGGAGACACACAGAGAGAGAAAGAGATACAATTTAATTTATTTTGGTACAATTTCAATTTAAATGAAACATTTTCATAAAAATACTTAAATTTGACTACTATATAGAAACACCCCTAGATCATTCAAACCGGTAGAAAACAGGTTAGATAAAGTTTGTTCGGGATAGTGTAAGTTAGATACTTTGATGTTTCAAGATTCAATTCACTGGGAATCGGATCTAAATTCACCTTTGAAGAGCATCTGGGGAACTTTCTGAACAGCATTTTTAAATTTATGTAATTTTCTAAACACATGCTGAACTTGCATTCCTCGTATCAGCTGATCTAATGACGATCCCAAAATGAAACTTAGGGAGATGTAAGAGGACGGTATAGAGTATTTTTGAGAATTATCTAAAACTGTGGGTTTTTGAGATATCAAAACTTGAAATTTTTTGAAAACAATTCCATCCAGTTACATATCAAATTAAAGCCTATTTCAGTGGCTGTAAAAGAACCCAAGATAAGCTCTCTAGGACAAAGGGTTACAGAGGTACGACAGTGTCACGCCACTTTTGTGTACGAGGGTGTCAAAATTTGGCAATTTTTCGAATTTTCAATAATGTGTATTTCAAAAGATAAAATGAATTGTATGGGCGGTAACAGCTTGGATCTAAACATCGAAACGTTTAATGAAAAGCATGAGGTGCGCGATCCACTCGTCAGCAGATGCCTTATTATTTACTTTGGAAATTGTAGTGGCCGGACACTGGTGCAGTCACCCTAACTTCCGTGCAAGGACATTTGCATTGGTCCATCTATAGCTCAAATGAGATTTGTATACAATACAAAATACAGCTATCACAATATTTCTTTTTTTCAATTCCAATTACAAAAAGAATATTGACTCACTATTCAAAACAATTTTCAGAGACAGTCCAAAACGTTCTCCACTATGTCCTGCCTCAATTGTTCATTAGTTGACAAACCATCGTCGTCCCTCAAGTACAATGGTCCAATTATATTTGTAGCACGGCTTACATTAATAATCGATGGTCCACTTATTTCGCGGATCATAAACACGCATCTTTCATTGCTAGTGAACAAAGTTCAATTCAAATAAGTAAAACTACAGTTCCTTACACACACAGAGATTCACCGTTCCAATTTAATCCAAATTCCCGCTTTGCTTCGTATTCGTACAACCCGGGAAAAACATAAATTCAATACCCCAAGTTTCAGCAGTGCTGCCAACTTGCAGAGTTAGAGATGGGTTTACTGTTATTTTTCAATAACTGTTATAAAAGTAACAGTTATATTAAAATAACAATTAAAACAACAGTTTAACAAATTTCTTTAGAGCTGGGATTTATTGATTCGCAGCTGTCAAGAAAAGGATAAAAGCGCCAATTTAGGTTAAGGGAAAGAGGTACAGTTAGACAGCGTTCTAATATTTTAGGTCATATTACAAAAACAAGTAAGTCAATTTAGAAAAGCCCTAATACGGAAGTGGCTAAAGAATGTCTCCTTCATAAAAAAGTAATGGAAATTTGAGGATCAAAACTAAAGTTATGGCATAATTTTAAATGTAAATGTTATTTACGCCATACATTTTAAATGGGAGAGAAATATGGAGAAGAAAAATATTTATTTTTTCGTGTAAAACGTTGACGGGGAACTTCTTTTAAGTATCCTCTTTCATTTTATTTATCTTTTCCCTCCATCCTATGTACCAATTCTTTTTGAGGCTATTAAAAATGAAATTCCTATAGTAATATATGGGTTTTTAAGTTTTACATACCAGCCTCCAGATGCTCAGATTTACGGTTGGGTTTCATTTCCCTTGTTTTTCCTTGGTGTCCAGAGGAAGAAGGAAGGTATAAGGGAAGATATAGACTACCGGTGTTATGTGACATTGGATGGAGGGGGAACTCAAAACAGGCTTTCTTCATGTCTGAAATGTTACCAGACGTTTCTATTTTTTCCCCTCACGAGACCAATGTTATGTTTTTGTCTACAGGATTGGGGCCTTTTAAATACCCGTACTATTTTGACGTGGAACTTTCAAGGAAACAAAAAATTGAAGCCAGTTACTCGGTTGATTGAATTGAATGACAGATTAGGAAGCTAAATATTCCAGCCGAACTTAGCTTTGGGAAACTTTTTTTTTTTTTGCGGGAATACAAATGATCAAAACAAAAACCTATAATAACGCAAGCAATTTCTGAACCTGCGACGTACAGAAATAATATATTTCTTTATTTGTCTGCAAATACAACCACATTTCGGTCATTTTACACTGGATATATTTGACAATTATGGGAAGGATGTTATAAGTGTCAATCGTCCCTGGCCTTATCCAAGGAACTATCCAGTATTTGCCTTATGTAGACAAGGAAGACAGGTACCAGGAATAGAACCCTGGACTACTCAATTACAAATTACAAGGCGAGCATTCTACTGACTTCTGTCTCGTCGATTATATTATGGTCACAAGCAGCAATTACC
>JAGDQP010061476.1:863-12033 GCA_022664845.1 Lepisma saccharinum
TAGATAGATAGATAGATAGATAGATAGATAGATAGATAGATAGATAGCAAAACAAGGACTTAACATTCTCCTGTAACCGTTTCAGGAAAGTAATTTAAGTAAAAGACTTCCAAAATTGTTACAAATCCGTGGTCCGTAACTCGAGTGATATAAAATAACAACATTACATCCGAACATTTGGTGTTTCACAAGTAATAATCCTCATAGGATTATAAATATCGTGAAAATATTGTCAGATTTAGGTTCATGGTAAAAAGCTACACCAAAGGATATATCATATGACCCTCTTTCTGTTTACAATTTTTGACCTGAATCAAGGTGCTACATAAACTAAGGTAAGTCTCTACCTCTAGTACCTCTATCCAAGATATCTTCCCATTCCCTTAAGCCGTTTCTTAATACAATGGTTTATTCTAGATTTTTGCCATGTATAATAAATTGTAAAGTCATTCAAAACTTTAGGTCTCTTGAGGCACCATTTAATATTATTCAATTGGAACTGATTTTTGTCCTGGTTTAATTTAGTCTGATATGGAAACATTTCAGGTGTACGTCCAAAGAAATTCTTAATCTTATTTTTCTCCAAGGAAATAAGGACCACCCTAATGTTGATCAATTTTGGCGAAATCGAAATTTGGTTGATATTAGTGTGCCAATTTTTTTATTTATATTTAGTTAATTTGAGATTAACTTTGTTCGAAATTATGCCCCAGCTTCTCCGCACGTTAAGAAATATTTGTACGGCCTTAATGTTCTAAATTAACTCGATTTCACACTAGCATAATAGTGTATAATTAGAAGGACGCTATTTTAATTTCGTTATTCAAATATACAAGAAATAACGTGTCGCATAATTTAAGGGATAACGAACAATATGTGCGAAAACGAATATAAGAAGATCTTAAATTCAATTAAGTCTAGAGAAATTAAGGATACTTACGGCAATTTCTTTAAATTTGAAAACATACTGCGCACATTTACTCCTAGCAAACTGCAATTATCAGAAGGATTCCTTCGCTCTTCAATGTATATAACAGGTCTACTTAGAAATTGAATCCAGATAATACACAAAGCCCATATTCCAAGGGCTCCAAAAATTAACACAACTAGAATCCAAAATACTCTGAAAGTAGTAATGTAAGGAGGTCATTACAATCTTCACAGTATAAGTATTAGTACATAAAAGATGTCCTAACCTTTTTAGTTACTATTCACGCTATCATCAGTGAGAATTATTCATCAGTGAGTGTTCCCATGTACTAAAATGTATATTTAGGAAAAGCTGATGAAATCTGTCTGTAAAGACTCGAACAATTTTAGAACATATCTGGCAAACTAATATTTAGCTGTTACACAAGAAAAATAAGAAATCCATGTAACTGAATTACCTGCGAAAAATTATTGTAAAGTGTATTTCATGATGTTTCTACGTACACGTTAAACGTTTTCTGTGTTTCCTGTATATTTTCGTTTGTACCTTGTTAGAACACGTTTTATTCATGTCGTTACAAAATGTATTAAGAAACCTTAGAGGATCAAAGGAAACACATAACATTTTGTCCTTTATTTTCTTCAAGCTTTCTAATTATCACAAGTTTGGTCTTTAGGAAGTTTCACTTATAGAGCAAAAGGTGAAACGCTAGCAAGGTCATTGCTGCTCGAACAATCGTTCGCCATTGGATTCTATCCTGGTGAAGTTCAAACCAGTTATCATCATGAGCATCTAACTCAAATATTGTCATCCCAATCCCAACAACGTCTCGGTCATCCCTACAGTCTCTTTCAATCAAGTTTTAACCAACCACAATATAATAAAAGATTCGTTCTCACGTTATGCTACATGTCTACCGTATCATTCGTGATTTCATTATTTCTATAAAATGGTGCTATTCGTACAATCTGTACAGTTCTAAATTATGTTGTCAACTTCATTCTCCACTTATCTCGTCACAATTTTGGTCCTGTATCTTTATCAAAATCTTTTTACTCAAACTCACCCAATTTATATTGAATTTCCAAGGTCTTACTCCAACTTTCGCAACAGTAATATAATCGACAGAATATCTACTGTCAATGTAGCAGGTGCGTAAATATGAAACCGGAATTTGTGCATAGACGGTGTTAGATGTCGCTGTGGTTAACGTGAAATTGCGTCCTTGGCACCACTTGCTTATTTTGACTGCTGATAACGATTTGCAACGCACAACTAGAAAAGTTTCATGTCATAGTGTAGTGTTTAATAGCGTTGAACGTGGGGCAATTTGTACCTACTAACTACGATGTACGGAGAGCATTGATAGTTTGTTACCATTTGAAGAAAACTGCAGGAAAATCGCATCCCATGCTTGTTGAAGCTTACGGTGATCATGCTCTTGGTAAGTCAGAGTGCTATGCGTGGTTTAAAAAATTTAAAAGTGGCGATTTTTACTTGAGAAAGAAAAAACGTGGAAGACCGCCGAAAAAAGTTTGCAGAGAGCGAATTCCAAGCTTTGTTGGATAAGAAAGACGCTGAAACGCAACAACAACTAAATGTGACTAAATGGATTAATTAAATGTGACACGAGAAGCAGTTTCCATACGTTTAAAAGCCATGGGCTAGATTCAGAAGGTGGAAAAATGGATTCCACATGGATTGACTGCACGACAGCAGAAAAACCGAAAAACCACTTGCGAAATTCTGCTCGCCAGGTACAAAAGGAAATCATTTCTCCATCGAATTGTGACTGGTGACGAAAAGTTGATCTATTTCGACAATCCTAAGCGTAAATGATCATGGGTAACTCCAGGCGAACCGGCGACATCGACTGCAAGACCAAATAGCTATGAACGGAAGACAATGCTTTGTGTTTGGTGATCTATTATGAACTACTGAAAAATGGCAAAACCGTTAATAGCCAACGTTACTGACAACAAATGATCAATTTGCATCAATCTTTGCGTGAAAAACGACAAGAATATGACCAAAGACAACATAAAGTGATTGTGTTTTACGATAATTCACCCTCCCATACAGCAAAACCGGTCAAGGAAACGATGGCGAAGTTTGCAAGATGAATCCTTCCGCATGTGGCTTGCTCACCAGACTTAGCGCTTTCCGAATTTTACTTATTTGCATCCGTGGGACACGAACTTGTTGACCAGCGCTTCACATCTTACGAAAATATACGAAAATTACTTGATGACTGGTTTGCAGCACAAGAGGCACAGTTATTTTTTGTCTGCCATCCACACGTTACCAAAACTATGGCAAAAATGTATCGCTAGCGATGGCCAATACTTCGAATCAAATAGTTCTTAGCATAGTCATCCAATCACTGTGTATTCTCTGTACATAAATTCCGGTTTCATATTTACGCATCTGGCATATAGATGTTCCTATTCAGTACGTCTATATATTTTCAATTTCTTGATACTAATCACAAACTTAGATGTTTCTAAACTGAATAGGAACACCAGTTTCCTATGCCAAGCCATTCTTTCATCTCTTTCTTGAACTTGCTCTTGGTTGGTAATATGCTCCTAAGTATTTAAATGTATTTACTTCCTTTATCATCTCATTTTATTTAGTATGTCCCTATTTCTACTTATAACCATGTGTTTTGTTTTATCTGTGTTTACCTGTAAACCTATATCATCGAAAGCTTCTACAAAGGCAACAGTGTTAAGTGCATCTATATCGTTCCCTATTAAATGTAGGTTATCCGGGTAAACAAACAAATAGATGTTACCTCCATATTGTCCTCCTTTATTTCTAGAATCGCATACTCTAACGTGACGTTAAACAGTACCGGTAGAGATGAAAAAACATTACGTTGTTTCAATAGGATTGCATACTGGAAATCATCTCTTTTATTATTATCTACGCATTTTTGCTGATGTGGTCGCTGATATACATGCTTCTAGCTGAGGAATCTTTTCTTGGATTCCAGTGTGATAATTATTCTGAGGACTTCTGAAACACATGCGAAAATACCCTTTAGAACTGGGTATATGCGTACATTTATTGGGTGATGACGTAAGATAGTTACAGGTTAAGAGGATGTTCGACAACGTTAAAGTCTCACAAGCAAGGCTTCCCAAGTGTCACATTCGGATTTGCTTGAAACTTCTGCAGTTGATAAAGGAACGAAAGTTAAAGCTTATTTATATTTTTATACTGGCCAACGTGTGGGTTGAAGGGGGCAACCCACTCTTAAGTGAGAACATAGGGAAATGATACACCATTTAACGAGGACATAATTACTAATGCACAGCGTGGATTTGATTGAAACTTCTGCAGTTAATAAATTAATGAATACTAACACATATCTATTTTAATATCGGCCAACGCGAGGTTTGAAGGGAGTGAACCCCAACCCCTAAAGTGCGAACATAGGGAAATGATACAGCATTAACAAGGTCACCACTATCAACGCACACTGTGGATTTGCTTGAAACGCCTGGAGCGAATAAAGGAATGAGCATTAGAACGTAACTATATTTTATATCGGCCAACGGAAGGGCTGAAGGAGGTAAACACTCGCCTAGTGTGCGAACGTAGGGATATATATTGTAGAAAGGCCATAACTACAAATGCATATTCGGAATCTTATATAATGGATAGTGAAATATGTATATCGGCTACCCTGGGAAAACACCATCGAAAGTTCTAAAACTATGTGTTTGCGCTGTGGTTTTCGTAAACATAGTGCGTTATAGTATAATAATTATAGTGCGTTAACCAGAACAATGACAACCTGATATATGAGTAAAATGTACATACTTTTACCCTTGCATTGCAGATATTTATCTGTCATGATTCAAGCTAAAAGCACTAACACGATGCTTTTATAGTGAGTGCAGAATCACCATTTACTAACGCTGACTCCGTCTAAGGGATATGTTGGTGTGGGTGATCAATTCGGAAGACAGAAGATCATAAATATACCATAGATATATATAATGTGTATTTTTATGGGATAAGAGCCACATATAAAATTTATACATAATAGCGTTCTAATGGTTAATTTGATGTTAATAAATATAGATTTCACAGAAATGGTAGTCATGGAAGAAATGTTGTAAGCACAATGATCGCTTACACTAGGCACACCTGATGATTGCAACCTATCCACATATATAACATATTATAGGTGTATCCTTGGTGAAACAGTGGTCAACGGGTGCATCGAATTGTGGTGGATGGCCTGTAATATATCTTTCATTGTACGATGTATATTCCAAGGCATGATGAAACCGTGGAGCAGAAAATCGGCAATGTATAAGTGATGGTTAACGCATTTTATTAACCAATGAGTTAATACAAAAACGTATACAATAGAAGCATAAAGTGGAAGAAATAAACACTCTCACATTGGATATGCATAAACACAGTTTTTTTTAACTGGATTATCCAACTTTTCACAACTCACAATTTTTTCAATGTTGATACCTGAACACAAGTGTATTCACTGTTGTGCGAATGAACTCGGGTACCATACGAATTCGCGTAACGAGTCAACGGATACACCGTTACAAAGTAAAAATATTTATCTTGATTTAACATAATTTGTCTCTAAAAGGATAATAAGAAGCTTCAAGCTATGGAATATTCTGTTTCAAAGAATGTCACTTAAATGTTTGGTCCTCGACATATTCGAAAAACAATGGACATTTCCGTTTTCCCCGTCCTTATATATTTTACAGTTTGTTTGTGTACATCGGATTAAATAACATATAATGTTTTTTAAATTTCAGCGCTACGGTTTTCCGTTACTTAGAAATATAGCATGAAATACTGAGAATTCAATCTCCTACGTCATACAACGAAAATCATCCTCTGAGTGGTTTACGTAATCAGTCCGTACAATTTCCGAAGCTATATGCTCCTCCCTATGTTACGTTCCTTATTCAGAACTTTGAAGACAAAAAAACAAAAAAGAGAAAGAACATTTACTTCATCACTTAACAAAATAATTAATGTACAAATCTGCAGAACACACTTCAATAAGTTTAAAAACTAAAACATGTTTTTAATAACAGAAATTGTTCGAAACATAGACAGGGAGCAGTCTTAACTTGCAATGTTGTTCTTATCATTCGTTCGTGCAACTGTTCATAGCTTGTAAATTTAGCTCAGTTGGTTAGCGCATGCAACTTTTAATTTTTATACTTTCACCTAAGGCTGTTCGAATCCTATCAATGGCCATGTTTTATTTTACTTCACAAACGCAAGACTAACTTCAATGTGAAAGTTTCAATTTACGTTTTTGTTTCTTACATGCTTTTATTATTATTTTATACAATGACATATTAAAACTATTCAATATATTGACGGCCTACAAGTACTTTAAGTTGTTAACAGATGGCAGTAACGAGCACTATTAATTCATGTGCTTTTAAGTTCTTGAAAAATACTTCACTAGCATTCATTAAAAAAGTATACGATTGTCGGATGTAAAAACCCACATTTTTTATAGAAAAAA
Source organism: Lepisma saccharinum (assembly GCA_022664845.1). Classification (NCBI taxonomy): domain Eukaryota; kingdom Metazoa; phylum Arthropoda; class Insecta; order Zygentoma; family Lepismatidae; genus Lepisma; species Lepisma saccharinum. The sequence goes on from JAGDQP010061476.1 coordinate 7,328, forward strand.
GAGGTAATACTTTTTAAATACAAGAGTTCTAAAGAGCATTATTAGAAGATATCTTATGATTTAATCATGAAAATGAAAAAAAGAGCTTATATAAATTAGTGTTGAAGCTACCAAACTATATAAATATATTAAAAAGTATTAAAAGTAAAAATCAATTTTAAATGAATAAAACGAACTGAATGACGTGTTAAGGCATACGGAAACGCTATTCACAACTTATACTATTTCTTTCGATCCATTTTTGCGATCTCTTTTTAACAATACTAACAAATCAAATACCATTTGTATGTCAATGACAAGCAGTCGGAAGACTGATTACGTCATAACATAGCGGCGCCCGATTAAGCGCACGGCTGAGACTCTTTTGAAGCAAGTCTTTATAACTCTTGATAGATTCATCGCAGAAAGAAAAAAATGTTTTCCGTAGTCTGCTTTAATAGAAGAATTTTTTATTGCACTAAAAAAATACTACCGCAAATGTCCATTGCAAAAGCATTAACAATGCCGTTGTTCTACGTGATACAAATATTTTGACGCACCAGTGCCAACGACTACCACGAAACTGTCTTTCTGTTTTTTGTTCTCCTGGCTGGTACAAGAACAGAAGAATGATGGTTCAATGCAGGTGACTGTTTGAAGTAACATGACCCTTCTGTATAGGTTTCAATAAATATTGTGTACATCATTAAGATCAATAGAAAAATAATCTATATAATACAACACTTAAGTTGTTCTTAATCGAGTTTTCTAATACACAAAGGAAAACATTACAATACTATATAAGGTAATACGTAGAGAATATACGAACGTTTAGAAGGTGCCAGCTGGTTTTATTTTGCGTAGTTAAGAACAAAGAAAACTGTACAATTCCAAATTTATACCAAATTAACACTTAACATTCGTTCCAATACTGCCTTAGCTAACATAGGGGAATAACAATTATTTTCGTTTCTCGGTCATTTCAAAGTTTTCCAAACCAAACCACAATAAATAATTTTTATGCTTCATAATTGCTATTAAATGATACTGATTCTAATTAAAATTCATAATGATACAGACTAATTGCTTAAAAATTTCACGTAATATTTATAATAGATTAAATATTAAATAATATCATTAAGCTATACTTTGGTTAATTCGCCTGTCAAAACTGGACGTAATACCATATTGTAGTATTCCACTTTGAGAGGATCACATGCTTCCTTCAAGACAAAGAAAAACTGGTGAACCGTTTCATTCTATTATTTTCTGTTCATTTCAAGGCGAAAATCTAGTCCAAAGTCGATTATCTTTTCCTAAGTCCTCTTTGGTGATATCAAATTATTTCTTCTGGGTATATGCTTATGCCTAACATTTTGAGAGTAAGGAGATTCTCTGGTAATTATTAGAATCTGATGTATCTCCTATTTTAAAGATCAGTTGTTCCTTGATCAGTGCCGTTTCGCCCACTTCAATTAATTCGCCTATAATGTTGTTAACTCCTGTTGATTATTTTAAACTTCTATCTAAATATGCAGATGACGCCAGTTTCGGGGATCCAGTGTTTTGTGGTACACGTTTCAAATACCTCATTCTTCCCTTGTGTATACATTAAGAAGTTTGTCCAAATAGCTTTTCCACACATCGATAATTCTAGTCGGATAAGGCTGATGATATATATATACATTTCGAATCACCTTAGCCATGGCTGGTAACCTTTTCTAAATAAGTGTATACCTTAGTCTGGATTATTTATGTTATTTCTTTTACCGTTCTCCTCTCCCTGCTTGCAGCTGTTATGTGTGGTCATGTAAACCTTATTATGTAAGCCTTTATATATCTTTTATGGTGGGTCAAACTTCAGGGGATGATGGAGAATGACAAAAGACGTGATTTAAGCGAAGACGTTGTGATCCGAAAATGCGTCAGTGCTGAGCTATAGCCCGCCGAAAATGGACCAAAGTAGAACAAAAATAAATAGAACGAGAAAACGAAGTGTCGGGTCAAAGGAACGATTGCAGTATGTGCCTTTAGAGTCGATTCATGCACGCATCGATGCGGGATAGTGGCGGCGCAAGGAGGGGGTGCATATGACAGCACTGTCTGGGAGCGGAAACATGGGGGCAAGTGTAAATGGATGATGGCAAATGAGAGAGTAAGCAATGTGAGAGACTGATCCCGAGTTCAACAATGCAGCAATCCCGAGCCAGATCCCGCCGAAACTGCGATGGAATACGACACACTAGCGAGAACTAGGGAACGAAGTGTCGGAGAAAGGTCGGGTCCAAGGAACGATTGCAGTATGTGCCCTGTAGAGTCGATTCATGTAAACATCGATGCGGAAAACTGGCGGCGCATGCGAAGAAACACAGCAATGTACTGTATTACTAGAGGAACGTTGAGAAAAGTGCCAGGGCGACGTGCCAGTGCGACAAGAGGCCAGCAGACACGTGGAGGCTCGTTTCAGGCTTCACGAACGCGGTATACAGTGTGGCTGTTGACAGGGGTGTGGCAGAAAGTGGGATAGCAAAGTCCGTAAATCACCGAATTGTCAGAGCGCTCCTAGGAAGCAGAAGCCTTGGAGCACGAAATACGTACGGCATACACGACAACGGAGTGCGATAGAAGGTCAGGTACAACAATCGTACAGTGGGTGTGGTAATATAGGAAGACACATACTAATGCTAGACAAGACTGCACATGATACTGGTATAACGAAAACGCAATGAGCAAATGTTCTTACATTCACAGCTGCTGCTCAAAATGGCGATGTGATGCAGGCATGGCATCGCCGTAATAGGTTTTGAAGCATCCGCTGGAAGATGCCAGGGTGGTGCGAATCATCTCACATGCAGCGATGGTGCATGCAAGGAGGGTTTCTTCGTTCTGGCCATTTTGTCGTAAACGAACGCTTTTACATAAATTCACAAGAAGAAATCAATGGGGTTCAGATCAGAAGAGCGTGCCGGCGAAGCAATCGGACCACCCCTTCCGATCCACCTATGAGGGAAGGCATCGTCAAGGCACTGACGCGCAGCTGCGCCAAAGCGTGCTGGGGCCCCGTCATGCTGAAATCACATACGTGCACGAAAATTAAGAGGTACAGCTTCTACTAGTGCATGGAGTGTTTCGCGGAGGAACACTGCGTACACTGGTGTTGTTAAGCGAGGCGGTAAGAGATATGGTCCTATCAGCTGGTCACCGACGATGCCTGAACAGATATTTACCGCAAATATCTGTTGATGTCCATGCACAGTGGTACCATACCGATTTACGTCGGCCTACAGATGAGTATTCCGGGTATTGAATACACCCTCTCGCGTGAAACTCATCTGTGAAGAGTATGGCGACAAGAAACTGCGGGTCTTGCAAACATCGCTGCACGAGGCCACACGGGGTGCGAAGTCTGTAGGATGCAGGTCTTGCACTCTCTGTAAATGATAGGGGTGTACTTGTTGTTCATTGATCACTCTCCGCACAGTAGTGTGATTAACCCCCACTTCATGTGCTAATGCTCTAGTGCTGCTCGACAGGAGTTTTGTCACACGCTCAAGAACCTCTTCTTCAAGGTCGGGAGTCCTGGTTGTTCGTCGCCTGCCGCGGTCGTGACTGACTGGGCGCAAGTTTCCCGTAAACGATAAAACTGCCTCGGAAACATGGTGTACTTTGTATGGCGCCTGTCTAGATACCTGGTGCGATACAACCTTGCAGCTGCACGACTGTTTCCATTCGCTCGCCCATACACAAACACCATATCTGCAAGTTTTTCCAACTTGAACGCCATTTCACTCTCGCACTACGCCCTCTCCAGACCACTAGCACAGACAACGGACAGGCACTGATACTGAGCGACTAACCACGGAATAGTAACATGCCGTCTGCAAGTTCGGGAAGGAAACACGTCACCTGCACAACGATGACGTACATTACCGCCGAGTCATGTGATACACAGGGCATACAGCGACAGAGCCTCTGTTGTTTCCTCTGTTTGTGTGCAGCCACCAACGTACGTAACGTATGATATCAACGCAAGGACAGGTGTCGAATGACGCTTCTAACCCGACGACACGTGTTGGGTTCGGCAATAGGGCTTTCAGGAAACAACGTACGGACGCTGTCGTGTGGAGCATTGTACGTACCCCAGCGTCGCGACAGCGTCATACCACGCAACGTGTGGCTCTTGCAATTCGCACTACGGATCCGTCTCTCACATTGCTTACTCTGTCATTTGCCATCATCCCGGTAAGTTTGAGCCCATGTTTCCGCTCCCAACCCGTGTCATATCCGCCCCCCTTGCGCCACCACTGTTTCGCATCGATGTGTGCATGAATCGACTCTACAGGGCACACACTGCAATCGTTCCTTGGACCCGACCTTTCTCCGACACTTCGTTCTCTTGTTTTATTTATTTTTGTTCTACTTTGGTCCATTTTCGGCGGGCTATAGCTCAGCACTGACGCATTTTAGGATCACAACTTCTTCGCTTAAATCACGTCTTTTGTCATTCTCCATCATCCCTGAAGTTTGACCCACCATTAAAGATACACCCTGTATATATATATAAAAAGAAAAACAGCCAAGGAGATAGCAGGTACCAGAAAGAAAAAAGAGAGCAAAATCTCAGAAGAAACTAAGCTCTTGATGAAGAAAAGAAGGGAAATGAAAGAAGAGGAAAATTGCATAAAGAGGATTGAGTACATAGAACTAAATAAAACGGTAAGAAAGAA
>JAGDQP010061477.1:1675-12033 GCA_022664845.1 Lepisma saccharinum
ATCCAAACTTAATCTATCATTTGAAGTACATATCAGAACTAGTCAATGAAGCATTCGGAAATCTAGGCTAAGTAAATAGATTAGGTAACAATTTTAGCAATGACATGACGCTAAGAACCAACCTCGGTAGCCGTGTGGACTAGAGCGCTGGATCGCTATTCATGAGGTTGTGGGTTTGATTCCCGCCTGGTCCATGGATGTTTGTGGATTTTCAACCCATTTCATTCATTTCATACTGATGGACCGAAGTTCATAATTACTAACACCGTGTATAAAATAAAGTTTATCAAAGTTTTATGAAGCTAATAACATTATGTTATCTATTTGCATTCAAAACCAGAATACTCGTCTGTCATTTCGAATCCCTACGTTCAGTTACGTTCTACACTAATCGAAAGAATTTAATAATTTTAAAAGTATCTCTCTAATAAGAAAACTGAATCTTTCATTTTGACTCCTCATCTAACTTGATCAGAAATTTTAATATTTGGATCTTCGAACAAAGAAGAAAACTAAATTATCTCCTCTTTCTTTGTAGCTTTGTCCAGAATTACATTGACTACTTAGATCAGCTATCCAAACTGCTATCATATACCTTCGCTGACGACGCGAATGGAAAACTGTGGTTTCCTCTACTGCTAGTAAGGAAAACCCAATAAAATTATAAAATCTCCTATATGGAGAATGAGTACTTCCTAGATTGATGTTAGTAAGACAATCTAGATATATCATATGTGTAAAGTAGCTTCTCGAATGCAGTTGTGAAACTTTTTGTTGTTATTAGTATATATTCAAGTAGGAATTTAGAAAACTTCTAATTTTCTGATCTCTTTCGTGTTTCAAATTTTATCTTGAAGATTTTAATAATATGTACAGTAGACAGTAGCTGGGGATAATGCCTGTCCTGTTCAATAAACTTCATTACTTTTTTAAAAAAAGGAGGGAGTATCAAACCACCTTGAGTACAAGGGTGTAAAACGATTTTCCAGGTATTTTATGTGAGAAATATAAAACTATTATGAACCGAGCAATAAACGCCTTATTGCTCTACATAGTGTGCAAAGGCACGTTCCTGGTTAAAGTTTCCTCCAGAACGCGTCTCGTAAACTCTAATTATGGAAAAACAAAGCTTTAGCGGGGCGCGAAAAAATTCAAGACGTGTATGCCTGAATTCAACACTATATTAGCTTAATTTTAGGTTCAAAATTAAGACTTTTCTTTAATGAATTGTTGACTGTAATATTTCTTTGTTAATTAATGAAGTTACTATTTATGTTAATAGTTCCAGTACGATTGAATATTAAAAATTATGCGACAAAACAAACGTTACTGAAATGTGCGCATGAACGTTCTAGAAACTGCTCGTGATGCCTTCTGTGGTCCTTAGTTGCGTTGAGAATAGCACAGAATGCAGTTTGTGTGGCGATAATGGTCATTACAACAGAAGAGAAGGTGTTTATCGTGGAGCACTCTTTCCGGCCATACGGGGTGGGTCGTCAGAATGAGTCGAGTTTGAAGCATGTTAAAGAGCAGAATTAGGAGCGATTTAACAGGGCCGCACCGACTAAGACAACAATGTTAGCTGTCATTGAGGAGTTCCGTCGCACGGGATCAGTGTTGTGTCAAACGGAACGGGACTACCGGGCGTCCGAAGACAGTCACAACCAATGAGAATCAGAGACGATTTCTCCATTAAAGGTTACAGTCCCAACCGAACAGACGTATCACTCACATCAAGTTTCAGCGATATTCGTCGTAGGCTTGCATTCACACAACACTGATCCCCTACAACGGAACTTCTCAAAGACAGGTAACATTGTTGTGTTATTCGGTGCGGCCTGGTTAAATCGCTCTTGGTTCTGCTCTTTATCGTGTCTCAAGCTGAGCTCATTCTGACGACCCATTCCATATGACCGGAAACAGTTTTTCACGATAAACACCTCTTCTGTTGTAACGACCATTTTTGCCACGCCAAATGCACTCTGCGCTATTCGCAACACAACTGAAGACCACAGACGACGTCACGAGTTGTTCCCACAATGCGCATGGACGTCAGAGATGAGCACATTTCAGAACTGTTTGTTTTGCCGCATACTGTATTTAATATTCAATCGTACTGGAACAACCTTACTTCGATGTGTTATGGCATCTGTGAGTATTCTATGAATCGAATCAGCTTCGAGTTTCGCAAAACACATTTTGTGATTCAGGTTAACATAAAGGATGAGTCAAACATAACTGTGCACTTGGAGAGAGCATACGAGTACAACAATTACAAAAGTACTTACTACAATAGATGCTGAAATGGTCTCTGCCTATATGTAAACAAGCATCCAGGCGTCGTAGCATGGTCTCAAAGACATGTGACAGTTCCAAGGGAGAAATGAGACTGACAATTGTTGTCTGTGTGCGAATTAAGGAATTTTTACTGGGTCATGAAATGTTGATAAGAAAATAACGAGATGAATAATATATTATACAGTATACATGCGTGCACATACAGACTCATAGGGGAAATTCTTCCTCGTCCTGCCCCGTTAATTCGCACTCTGATTGGGGTGATAGCTTCCTATATTTCTGGAAGAGATTTAGGATTGTTCTTGCAAACAGTTTCTCAGTAAAAACAAAAAATAATAACCTGGAAAATGTTCTCTGAACTTGTTTCACTCCGTTGTATATCCCATTCCACTAAGGAATACATTTTCAATAAGGAACACCCAATTGTCAAGCAAGAACAATATCATTAACTGACCACCTCATACTGATATGTCGCATTGGGGTACTTTACTGAAAGCGTAGCATTTTCTAAGTGTTTATTGTTGGGGTGTAGTGCCGATGGAGCGAAGCGTGGGATGGTCACTGTGGTAAGGCAGTGAGAAAATAGTCTGGAGCCGGGCAAGACGGTCTCGTAGGTAAGGTTTGTCTGCATCCGCATGCAACTGGAGAATGGAAACATGTCTGTTGTGGCCTGTTATGAGTCATAGGACCCTATTTTGAGACACCTGGAATGGGCGGATGTGGGTCTGGGCTGCATGCAGCCAGGCGGATAATGCGTATTGCAAAGTGCACGGACTATCATTCTATAGACATGTAGTTTGGTGCCCATCTTTAAGGTAGAGCTTCGTAGGAGATAGCCTATGTGTTGGTTGACTTTGCTGGTGAGGGAGTTGAGATGAGGCTGAAACGTGAGGCTGCGGTCAAGAATCACTCCCAGGGAAGTGGCAAAGGGTTCTTGGTGAAGCACAAATGGAGGGAGATGTGGTGCAGGGCGGCGATTGAATATCAGCTTTTCTTTTGATGGCGTCGATTCTGATGCCTCAATGCGTTGTTCACAAAGTGCACAAAGAGTGCATTGTGGTTGCCTGCAAAGAGGGTTGCATCATCTGCGAAAGTGGCCACAAAGCAGTTTCTGGCTGTGGGAATATTGGCTGTGTAGTATACGTACCGCGTCGGTAACAGGACTCTTACTTGCGGGACACCGAACTAAACAGGATGAATAGAGGAAGCTTCACAGCAAACCTTGAAGGACCACTCTTGGAGAGAGCTTGCAAGAAGCTTGACATAGCTGAGCAGGAAGCCTTTGTCGATGGAGTTTTACAAGGAACCTTGAGTGCCATACTTTTTCAAAAATCTTCTCTACATTCAAGAAGACTCCTATTGTGTACTGTTGAGCGTTTAGGCCAAAGGAAAGATGGTCGACGACATGCACCATTTGAGCTTGAGTATCGTGGCCCGGCCGCAATCCGAATTGTTGAGAATGGAGGAGATTACGGGCTTCAAGAAAAAACTTTTTCAAATGTTTTTCTGAGGTGAGAGAGAAGGATTATAAGACAGTAACGGGTAGAAGAAGCTTATTTTTATTGAGTTTCGGTAGCATAAACAAGTGAGCAGTTTCCCAGGAAGAAGGAAAGTGACTGGTACTAAGTATAACATTGAAGAGAGAGGAAATATATTGTCTCAATTTTGGTGGCGTTTTTTTGAGTGATTCAATGGTGATTCCTGATTCCGTCCGGCCAGAAGCTTTGTTTGGAGGTAGATTCGCTAGGATGCTGTGTACTTCGTCCGGGGTTATGGGTAAGTGAAGCTGAAGCTGTAGTTGCTGGACTGAGGCAGAGATGACGGTATGGCGCTCCGCTTCGATGGCGCGGACTGTACAAACAGGTAGTAATTGGCTATTTTTATTGTGAATTATGCATCCAGAGTCGTAGCGAAGACCTCTGTGTTTTCTTCTGTGAGGCCATTTGGGCTCTGTATTAGTGGGGCGAAGGGTGTTGTCGTCTACGATTTTCGGATCAATTGCCGGGACAATTTACAGAAGGCACGGACTGATCCGTCGATGGTGCGGAGTTTGTCACCCCATTCCTGCTGGCGGGGGCGCTGCTGGCGTTTTTTAAAATTTGGTCTGTAAATTGATTGTAGATCCGTTTCCAAGTAGGATGATTTGTGGCGTGGTATTGCTTTCTAGCATATCGTTTGAGTTAGAGAAGTAATGCCGTACGAACGGAGGTGGGTTTGTCCATAGAGGCTGCTTTTGAGGAAGGTGGTGTGTTGTTGCTGAACTGTTTGCGGTAAAGCGGTTAGTGCCGAGACAGACTGTTCAATTTCCAATTGTGTGGTCGGGGTGAGAAGATTTGGAAGTTCTGTGATGATTTGCTGACCATATCCCGGCCATATCCGTTTGCCGAACTGTGAAGGTCCTTTTCAGGGTAACAGGTGGTCATGACGAAAGAGCTTAATGATGGGATTGTGATCTAATAGAAGAGTGTTGATTGAAGTCAGCAAAGTCGAGGCCGGCGCTTAAGGTTATGTCAAGAACATCGGATTCTGAGGCGAAAATGTGTGAGATCTTCTGAAGCGTATACTTTAACGTCAAAGTATTGGAAGATGGCGTAGAGCTGACGTCCTTCGGATTGGATGTCCGTGAATACTTGAAATTGGAAACAGAATTCAATGACGAAAGCAGTACAACCTTTAGGTTCGAAAGGCCGATCGTTGCGAATGATAGTGAAATTTGGAATAGAAGAGCGATTGTATGGCTTAAGCTACGATTCAAGATTGAAGGCTATTGTCGATGCTATTGTCTTCAAGAAATTTTCTAAGAGGAATTTTCGGCCGAGCACAATTGGCGTTCAATTGTAAGAGCTGAACTTCACGGATAAGGCACGGACGTCTAGCTCTGCCATAATAAAAAATGGCGCCAATAGTTCGAAGACAATCATCATCTTTGCCATTTTAATCTGTCGTTTCACGCAAGCGACGGGCCACAGCACGGATCTTCTGGATGACGTTTGAGAAACTCAGACCTGAGAAGAGTTGTTGGATTTCCTTCACTACAGCGCCAATGGAGCTTATGGTAGATGCTTCTTCGTGCCGTGGTGGTTTGAGGACCGACTGGGTTAGTTAACCTACAGGGGCGTTCGTGCTGATGTGGTTGCCGCTGCCATGTTGGTGATGGTAGGAGGTATTGTAGGCCGTTTAGTATCGGTGGAGGTGGCAGCGGATTCATATGAATTTTCCATAGATGATGTGGGAAGGGAGCGGATGGAGTGGTCTTCTTTTTCTGTTGCTGTGGACATGGGTGGGCTTTGTTTTTATTTTGACAATTTTTATATGGGAGTAGGAGTGAGCCTTGAAAATTTGCAGTATGGGGTCCGCCAGAATTGGCGCATATGGCGGGAGTGGACTTGTCTGGTTTCGGACATGTTGTGGTTTAGTGGACGGCTCCGCATTTGACACACCGGGCAAAGTAAATATGGCGGGAGTGGTCCATCCATTGTCAAAGTAAAACATTGCACTGTATTTTTGCCACAGTAAGGCTCAATTTGAAGTTTACAGTGAGGGAGTCTGTCTATATTGTAAATGTTCCCACTTTCGGGTACCCTTTTTAGAGATACTTAAAAGAGAGGATAAGGACTTTTTGTTTGGTTTGCTTGTGCATCCCATGCATTTGGGTCAGCTGCTGTACAGGAAAACTTAAGTTGGTGAGCGCGAAATGGATTTCCGTAGGTGGAATGTCAATAGGGAGTTTTCTGATGACCGCTTTTCGGGGCCGGTCTTTTTTGTGCCGTTCCGTTGCGTGTTGATATTTTATTGTTTGTAGAAGTCAAGCACCTTGCGATAGTTTCATGGCATCCGCTGTTTGTATGACGTAAGGTGCTTGTTGCAGGCAGCATTAAGTGTTTGCTGAAGCGTGAATCGTTTGACAACGACGTATATAAAGATTGGAGGAGAGGGCGCTTGGGGCCCAGGGTAGGGAGTACCGGAGTCGTTACTGGTGCTGCTGCTGGTGGTGTATTGGCACCCGAGGATTCCAGCGGGTGAAAGGAGTTGCAAAAAATTTTTTTGGAACGCCACGATGGGAACGGTGTCGTCAGCATGGGGATGTTTCTTGGCCAATTTCTCGGTGGAAGGGAACTGATATTCATCGCCGTCATCAACAAGTGGCAGGGAAGGAACGAATGCATAATTGATTCGAATGACTAGGAAAAAAGGCCCCGCTCAACTGATGAAGGGGAACCCGGGAAACTGGTTGTTCCGAGTAGGCTTCCTTGGTGATTTGCCCAGGGCCGGTCGGGACTGTGGGTCCCTGGGTCTCTTGTAGATTCGGTGCTGATGCAGGTGTGACTTTTTCCTTGAAGGTTTCTTTTCCTTATTCAGTTTTCCGTTGGTTGCCGGGTGTTTGGAACTGATCGTCCCTGTTTATTGTTGTCTCACAGGAGCAAGTCACTGCGTTTGCGGAGGCCGTGATTTGATGTACCTTCCGTGAGGTGTGATGGCTCTGTCAATGACTAGAGGCCGAGGCTGGGAACAAGATGGCTGCCGGAACATCGATTCTGAAAGCCAAAATTCCTGAATTTTGCTGAGAATCTACCTCCTATAGAAAGGAAATATACAAAAATATTAGCTGCCCATATTAACTGTAAGGTACCGAGATAGGGGTGAAATATTGGTCGAAGTGTACAAAAAGTGTATTTTTTATCAACGTAGATTCTCCTAGCAAAATTTCAGACTAGGTGTCGATATGATCTTATTGACGGTCTCCTTGTCAGTAAACAGTCACAAAATTAATCTTATTCCTCTAAAAGGCAGGTGATGGGAACAGGCTCTACAGTACAAGTGAAAACATGACACAATTCACCTTTCAACAGGTGACTTGTGAAAAGCTTCACATTCTTTTTGATTAATTTTATGAAGCATTTTGAAAAGAATATAATTACCTTTTTCTATGATATTGCACACACTTCTGCGATGCATGTTTGAATTTGCATGTAACCCATTGGTTAATGCAGGTAATAATAACAAATGTTACTCAACAAAGTCGTATATTGTGCGGGTCTGAGAGTAATAAAGATTTGCTATTTCATAATTGTAGGTTTACAAAGCAGCTCGTAGAGAAGTCATTGGAGAGATAACTAAACAAGGCGTTCCGTACTTTGTGGAGTATAATGAGAAAGCAAAATTTATAATTACTTTTCCCCAAGATATTGAAGATCAAGTTAAGATAGGGTTACTTGGATGTTGTTTCTTGATTGTAAGTATGAAATTATTTTCTGTTTTTTATTATATGGGGTTACATTAAAGCAATACATTATTTCTTTAGCTCCTTAAATAAAGTAAGTTAGTTAGTTCGATGGCCCATAAAAATAGTACAATTATCTCGATGTAAAAGGTATACAATATCTCAGAAAAATATAGAACACAATTACTTAATTATTTATTACAATTACTTATTATATTACAATTTATTGCAATTACAAAACAGGCCAGAATTGAATGAAGAGAGTCGATAAAAATCATTCAGTTAAGTGTAATAATTGAAGGAATTATCTAAATATGTCAATTTGATATGAGAAGATGACAGTACTAATATGAAAGGAAGATATACGTTTGAAAATAAATTGAAAAGGAAAGGGGGATTTAGTAAGCAAATGAGAATTTCAAGGAGACTCAAGAAACGGACCTTCCTGTGAGTTAGCTTTGGCTGAGTTGAGAGAAAATTCTACATTACTGTAGGTTGAAAATTGAGTACCCTTCGACTATACCACCTGTTATTTGGCCTCGGTATAACATGATCGTTATGAGAAGATCTTGTATATCATTTGGCCGTGAAGAGAGGATTTTTTATCATAAATTGAAGAAAAGATCCTTATTAAAAAAATCATTAAAATCTAAATGGACCGGTGGGAATGTCGTACATCCTTCTCAGGTATTCATTTCGCACTCGATGTAGTTTATTTTCATAAATTGTTCTTAATGAAAGATTCTGGAGAGATTCTACCCCTTTATGGGAGGTAGAGTTTTTTATTATCAAAACGGTTGCTTCGTATTCAAAACATGGACGTATGTAAGTTGAGTAAAATGCTTTACATAAATTTATGATAATATATTTTCGAACAAAAAAAAAACACTAATATTTTACGAACACATTCATTTACGTGAGCGTTAAAATTTAGATTTGAATCTATACCAACTCCGAGGAATTTGAGGGTGCTATCAAATTTTAGCAACGATCCATTGAGATTTACTATTGGTAATCCTAGTTCCATGGTGTTTCGAGTATGGAGTACAATGGCCTCAAGTTTCTCTACATTTAATTTCAGTAAGTTTTCATGGTACAATTTAAAAAAAAATGGAACATGTGTTCTCCATATTTATTTTGAGTTTTGAAATTGACATTTTTGTATGTGTTAAGAGACAGTCATCGGCATATAAAATACCTTAGCGTCGATCTTGGTTAATATTATGTCATCAATAAACATGTTGAAAAGGGTAGGTCCCAGAACAGATCATTGAGGCACACCTGTCAATATTTTAGAGTTTGGTGTTAACTGGAACCCGGATATTTGATGATGATGTGTTCTTGTTTATATGCAGGTAATTGACCTGCATTTTTTGCTATTCCGAAAGCTTTCGTTGTATTTATATGAGAAGACATTTAGAAATTAAGAAACTTTCGAAAACAAATTAATAACTTCATTTTCATATTTTCTGTTGAGTTCCACTTTCTTTGGTAAGAAATCACTTTTCATCATTTTGGTTGTTAGGCCGAATACACTTAGTTCCGTTCATTCAGTAGCGTGAACGGACTGACGAGACGAACTGACGTTGAGCGTTCAGATACAAGCGTTGGAGACCTCAAGCGACGTTTATCTAATTACTCTCTATGATGTCGTATTAGATATGATAAATTAAGTTCTCCACGAGTGCGTTACGAAATATGAAACATTTGTTTAGATTCTTTTAAAACTGTAATTTGTCTTTTCATGACAATAATTAACATTCCATAGATTGTTTGATTTTATAGCAGCGATACCTTTTACTTGATCGCAGTTTATTTGGATATGTAAAGGTGTTTGTGCACGGCTAAATTTAACTTTTATTTTTATGCGATTTACATAATGTGACCTACATAGACATGTATGGCTTATCCCGTCAGACGACTAATCTCTCTTGCTTCGATAGCCATTCTTCAGAACTGAGTATGCGGAAGGTATTAAGTCAGCGTCTTAGTTTAGGTCAAAGTATTATGTATCACGAAAGATTAGCCTAATATTCATAGGGAAGGACATGGGTATTTCGGTATCTCATAACCAGGAAAGTCTACGCAGAGTTGAAGCCCCTCGCCACAGAAATCTACTTTAGTCACCCGAAGTTAGTATTCTTTATTTTATACATATCATGAACTTAAATCAGGCCCCAAACCTTTCGAAATGAAATGTGCCACTCAGTTGCCTATCAGGCCCAGTCCATTTTTAATAAATTTTACAGGAACACAATTTTAGGGTTCATATCTGTAGTTTACTGCACCAAATTTATGATTTACCAAGGCAGATGGTGCCATCTAGGTGCGGTAGATTGAACGAGGTCTAAATCTGTGTGTCAACTGAAAGATTATCACTTTTATATCCATTTCAATCGATAAACCCATTTTCCACCGAAAAATGGACTTAGCCCGGTAGGCAATTGAGTGACTAAAATATTGTACATTCCCAAATTTTACCCTGTCGCCGCCGCTGCTCATAACTCAAAGATTAATACGTAAATCAAAAACAAGTCGCACACTAATGACAAGCGCGAGAAACTGAGTTAAGAATGAAAAATGGTCCGTGCTGGAAGCAGACGATCGAATTTAACGTTTTTCTCTGGTGTGTGTCTAATATTAAACGAACACTCCAGTATCATTAATAAAGAGCTCACTGCACACCACTGATGCAGTCATGTGACAAGAGAGAAATAATCAGTGGTACTTTATCACCGTTGAAGAAAGTTTCCGCAACACAAGATTTGCTAACCGAACTTTGTGAGATACATGATGTACTTACAAAAGAATTAACTGTCTTGAAAATATTTTCTGTAAA
>JAGDQP010061480.1:0-12033 GCA_022664845.1 Lepisma saccharinum
ACATGTGTTTTACTCACGTTTGAAATGTTTATTATGTAGGTCTGCTATGACCATAAGGAACATACTAATTTTGCTTTTGAACATTTGTAACTCTTCATTTTGATACAGTTTCGAGTTGTAATCTTGGTTGTTTCTGTTAGAGGTTTAGCACAAAAAAATATCATTCGTTCATGTTCTTTTTATATTCAATTTGCATTAGTAGTCTGAAATGGAAGGTATGACCTACGGCACCTACTGGTTTTATTATAATGTTTTCCGGACCAGTACGTTTAGTGAGTCCCACCAAATTTGCAACCGAACCACGCGCACACAAATCATGTGTGTTAACCTTTTGACTTATCCTAGATGTGTCTCAAAACTCTACAGTTCCACCGGAAATCATAAGTATTTAAACTGACCACCAACTTTAGTCGCCGTTCTGAAAGTGACTTAATGAAGTTTTAAAGCACCCGTCTATATATTCGAATAGCCCTGAAAAAAATATAAAATCCAAAAGTCACTTCTATCTTGCTGTTGGATTTCTGGGAGCGGTACTTTATAATGTTAGGATCCTTTTTACTACGTTTAAATTCCATATTTTTATCTGTTCTCTTTTTTAGTCTTCTTATCTTCTGATTCTCTCTCCCCATTTCGCTCTCTATCTCTGTCTGCCTGTCTGTCTCTCTCTCTCTTCTCTGTCTGTGTCTAACAGAGATCCATCGGTTTCACTTTTGTATTGTGTCTTAAAATTCCTCTTTCCATCATCTTATGTATATTATATATTATATATTGTTTCATCTCCCTTTTATTCTTTCATTTTCTCGATACTAATACATGTATATTTTGAAAACAATTGTGCTCATGTTGTTTGCTGAGTTTAGTTATGTGAGAGAGAAGAAGGAAGGAGGAAGAGGGGTCTCTTTACCAGACACGATTATGGGATAAGAAGGTGCCGATTGGGTGGAGTATCTGCAGGGCGTTCATTATTGCAACGTCTTTGATGCGAAGTTTACAATATTCGCCTTTAGTGCCTATTGGGAGCATGTTGAAATACTGGCCGAAAGGAATCAATCTATATGAGAAATTGAGAGGATTTTTTTGCAAAACTCGGTATCTACAAGAGCTTGTTTTGTCAGAAGAGCTGTTTTCTATAAAATACTCCCATATAAACACGATGAAATCTCATGTTTCAACATCTATTTACGGATATATTTTTCAAGTTTTGTTTAATTCTGATAGCGCCATTCCATTCTCCTAGCCCCAAATAATTAGGACAAGTTAAAACCTAAAATTCAACAAAAATACAGATAGCGAGTTTTCTGAAAACGCCGTTCAATTGTAGAGTAGTTTGAGTGTTCTGATAAAGGACAATTAAGAAGTCTAAAGTTATTACGTAGCGTTTGACAAATACTTTATTCTACATGTATAATAGTAATGGGTACATCGTTTGTTGTTACTCCATTGAGTCTCAAATAAATGAAAACTCATTATTCACTGTAAAAACTGTACCTCTGAATTGGGAGTACAAAATTCAAATTTTGTACTCCCAAGTTTTGAGCGACAGTGGCGAACCCAGGGTTAGGTTTAGAGGGGCGGTTCTTGGCTTCTCAGTTTTTGGGAGGAAAACGGTTAATAGAACAAAAACGAAGGTAAAATATGGATTTCTGTGTCCGTCACTGTCTCTGAAAAATGGGTAGTATAATGTACTCTCAATTTTTTAGAATCAGTGACGGGCGCAGGGATTCATATATTACCTTGATTTTTGTTGCTATTAATCTGTTCCCTCCCAGGAACTGGGAGGAAAAAACCGCTCCTCTAAAGCTAACCCTGGGTTCGCCACTTCCTTTCAAAAATTGATAATACAAGATTGGAATTTTGCACTCCAAATTCAGAGGTACAGTTTTTAGAGTGTACTGATTAGTGGGCATAATTTTGTTTCCTCCCAGATTAAGTATGTTTAACAGAACAGAAAATACGTTGCACAATATTTCATTCACAGTTACTTCAGATTCCATACATGTGTTAAGTTTGCGTTGATAAAACCTTTGATTCATAACGACGATTCATGCAACATATTGGTAGTCAGTGCATGTTATTTGATGTTGTAATATATTTGACGCATGATAACGTATAGTAGAGGTAGTTAGTTTGTGTGTCTTCCGGTGGCATAATATTTAATATTAGTGAGAAGAGAGGTTTAGAATGAGTTGTTTGTATATGAGTGTTGTTCCTGTTTTGATCGTCGATTCGTTGGTATGAGATTTACCGGAATAATCCTCTGGTTTGTTTGGGACCCCTGAAATCCGATGTACTGAAGAATATTCAAGAATCTTTGTATATTTCTTCCATTGGCTGTTTGCGTGTTTCAAGTTCATTTTTGTGAGTTTAAGGGACATAATGCAGTCATTTTATAAATTATTGTAATTTTAAGACATTTTTTTGGCAGTGAACTCCAGGTAAACAGAATAACCCATGACTTGTCTGAGTCTACCGAAATCAAATAATATTTGATGCGCAATCATAAACCAATCATAGTATTTTTTGCTAGTGTGTGTCATGTATGTTTGGTTTCACGTTACGTTCATTTGAAATTTACTGATGAATAATGTCTGTGTTGTTCCTGTTTGCAAATTTAGGATGTATAATATTCATTTTTGTAATATTCATTTTTGTAATATCAAAAATCCGTCATATCCATTCTGGCAAATTTTACAGGGATATGAAAACTGAAAAATCCACGAGTATTTGTTGCAAGACACGTGATTTTTA
Source organism: Lepisma saccharinum (assembly GCA_022664845.1). Taxonomy (NCBI): domain Eukaryota; kingdom Metazoa; phylum Arthropoda; class Insecta; order Zygentoma; family Lepismatidae; genus Lepisma; species Lepisma saccharinum. The sequence continues at coordinate 2,749 of JAGDQP010061480.1, forward strand.
TTAGAAAAATTCTGCGAAGACGCACAAGGTACCATTTTCATCAAAGAATAATCATGCGTCTTGTAACAAATTTAGATTTTTCAGATTTTGGTCCGTGACTTTGGTAAACTTTATTAAACTTTATTTTGTAAGGGCCGTTCTAATAATTTTTGACTTTGGCTCGCCACGATTACCCGTCACGCTCTAGTTAAAATCAACAATCACATACATCCATGCTCCAGCCGGGATTCGAATCCGGAACCTTCGAATCGCTGGCTTAGCGCCCTAACCAACACGGCTACCACCAGGTCGGCGATTTTGATCTGTAAAACTTTGGTAAACTTTATTTTTATATGGGCCAGTCTAGTAACTTTGGACTTCGGCCCGTCACGATTCGCATTTAGCTGTTAAGTGTTAAAATCCACACCCATGCCCCTGCCGGGACTCGAACCCGGGACCTTCGAGCCGATGGCCTACCGCTGCAGACCGCTCGGCCAACCGGCCGGCGCGATTTTGATCTGTGTCCTGTAAAACTTACCAGAATGAATGTAACGGGTTTTGATACTACACACCTCATATTTGATTCGTATTATGGATCCATGTATAATATTTTGTAATTACAGTTTGTAACATTAATTTTCTGACTTTCAGTTGCATTAAATTTGTGGTAAAATGACCATCCATCCATATTGTGATTAATTCGTGCATGCGGCTTTTTGCTGCGTAATTCAAACATGTAAAAAATTCATGTAGAATATCAGTTATCGCCCTGTGTATATGGTCTCTGCGTTCAACCTTTGATTCACTGTTGGTAGGTTATTTTACTTAATACTATTTGGATCCTCTTTAAAGAAAAAAAAATGAATGTTTTAGGATATTATTTGACGCGTATTGCTTCTCATCTATAATGTTAATCTTTAGTGTATCTGAGACCAACTAAAAGTTCAACTGAATAGGCGGGGATATTGGTTACTTAATTCCAGAGCTTTTATTAAGACACTTAAGAATAGCCGAAAGAGTATTGAACAACGTTTAATGAATAATGATGACACGTGCACAATACCAGCTAGTATCCAATTGTTGTTTTGGTTTGAGGCGCTAGGAAGGTCGTGAAAGTTTTCTCCTCTGAAATAAAGTATGTTTGATAAGACGGAGAAGGATTTACAGATTATTTGATGCATAATTGTCGTCAGTGCATGCTATTAGCTTTTAATGTGCCTGTTTCGGTTTTGAATGGTGAATCAGTGTAAGGAGATTATGAGAGAAATTAATCTTGGTTGCATAAGTGACTTTATATTTCGTAGGATTACAAAACATGAAAGTCATTCTACAGTAATTGATGGTCTAAGTTTGTTATTTTAGAGCGCATTTGAGTAATATTGACAATATATTACATAGTATGTAAAACTTGGGTAAACTTTATTTTATTTGGGACAGTCTAGTAACATTTGACTTCGGCCAGTCACCTAGTTAAAATCCACAAACATCCATGTCCCTAGCGGGATTCGAACCCGCCACTGGCCTAACGCCTTAGACCTCACGGTTACCCATCGACTTTACATACTATGTGTTATTGTGTGTAATGTTACTGTGTAACTTAAGTTACAAAATATTTGGTTGATATTGACGATCCATGCTTAATATTGTTAGCTTTTGTGTGGGAGTTTAGATTGTATATGTTTCATGCATAATAATTTTTATTGTACAAAATAGACAATTATTGTGTGTGTCTATTGTGTTACAAATTTCATTCAGGTAAATCTATAAGGATTCAGGGTGTGTACAATTTTTAGCGTTTCGAACTTAATTTAATGAAATGAGTTTTCTTGGGTCTCCCTAAATAAGATATGTTTGAGAGGGCTTCGATAACTTTGGATAATACTTCATACATAATGATGATTTATACATAAATTGTAGTTGTTAGTGTGTGTAATGTCAGTGCGTGTGTTTACATAATGGTGATTGATGGACAATATTGGTACTGAGTGTTTGTCATTTTATGTTGTAATATATTTGACGCCTAATAATTATCAACATATAGTAGAGATAGTTCATTCATGTGTCTTGCGGTTCCATAATATTAAATGATAGCGAAGACACTTAATATTCATTTGTGTTGTTTGTATTTTCATCGTTCATTCGTTTGTAGATTTGGCGGAATGTTTGGCTGGCTTGTTTTAGATAGCCTGAAATCCGGGCTATTGAAGAAGATATATCTTGCATAATGATAAACCTTGCATAACATTGCATTATTGTTTGCTTCAGTTACGTTTGTGTGAGTTTGTGGTACTTGATACGGGCATTGTATTTGATTTGTTGTTATTGTTAAGACATTTTGTTTGGCAGTTGACTGAAGGTAAACAGTTTAACCCATGGTTTGTCTGACAAGGAACCACAGCGATTTTGTGTATTCGATATCTGAAAATGCTAAGCACCATTCGATAGGGCATCCAAAGAAACTCAGAGTAAAAAAAAATGCCTCCGGTCGGGCACGACAAAGGTGTAACGAAGGCAATTGAAGCATAGTGGGATAGGCTATGTCATGTAATAGGAGAATCGTGCATATTGTGATACTAACATGAAACTTTCTGGTGAGTGAAGGCTATGCCTATGTATTAATTTTTGACGTAGACCCCAAACATCACGCATCTCAATTTTGTTATATGACATCATAATACAAAATGCATAATCTTTATCTCTAAGATTATGCATGATACAGAAAAATCTTATCTTACAAAAATGTTGATAATAAAATTTAGAATAAGTTTTGTTGTTACAATATTTTCCGTAAACTTAAAAGTTTACAAGTAAATGACTTCTACGTAACATATTCCCTTTGTGTACGTTTTAGATGTATATCATGCTGTGAGAGAGCGGTGAAACTGAGGGTCTTGAACGCAAAGAAGTCCGTGAGTGCCTGCGCAATAATGTCCAGGGAATGAATAAGGTTATAATCTGTTGGCGCAAGGTCCGGGGAGTGCGGGAGATGGCACAGTTTCTCCCAGCCAAGTTATTGTATGGTATGACTGCCCACCCGCTCCACATGTAGCCTGGCATTGTCGACAGGGAACAGTGCACACTTGGGATTCACCAATGCTGGCTGCATTTGCTGCAGTGCCTGTTGCACTCGTTCAAACTGCTGCGAGTACAGATCCGTACTGATAGTTTGGCCCGGTGTTAGCAGCTCGTAGTGTACCACTTGGCAACTAGTTCACCAGATACAGAGTCCTTCAGGATCTTGCGTAGGTGTAGAGGTGATCTTGTGGTGTGAGGCATAGAGTCCTGCGATGACATCTAATGTTTGACACGCTTGAGAGTCTCATACAGGATCCATTTTAGTCACTGGTGAGCATTCGATCGACTATGGGTATGTTGCAGTGCAAAGAAAGCAACGACAAACATGCTGCCACTCGTTAGTCTTTGTTGGTTCCCGAAATTGTGTGGAGTACCCACTTGCTCAACTTCCACGCCTTCAATATGCATTCTGAGTGCTTCATCAGAAACGTGGAAGCATTCGGGAAGCTCACAACAAGTTTGGCTTCTGTTCTGCTCCATGGCGGCCTTGAGGACTTCGTCATCCAGGACTTGTAGGCGCCAACTGCGGGGTTCATCACACAGGGACAAATCTCCCGACTTGAATTTCTGGAACCAATACCTGGAGGTGCGTTCATTCACAGGTTTATACCAAAATGCTTGGCATATTCGGTGACTAGATTCATCTGCGGACAAGTCCACCTTAAAGTCATAAAGCGGACAATCCCGAACGAGCTACTTCGACATCTCTATTTGTCTTCGCCACTACTCAAACAATGGCTGCTGTGAATGCGCAAAGCACCTGTCTTGGTTACGGTCAGTGTTCCCACTACTATCGGTTTTACATCACCTGAGGCACTTGCATCCGTATCAGCGATCACGTCTTCCCATGCGATGTCAAAGACGGCAAGAAGTTTTTTTATTACATTGTAATAAGTGATATCTAAGTGATGTTTCTAAAATTATATACGCATTTTAATATGATGAAATCCATTTAAGCAGAATGGCAATGATCTCGTTTCCATCATGTGTAATGGGATCATGCCTGACGATTTAGAAAAAAATTGTGCACATTGCCAAAACCCTCGGTAGAAACTAATACAACGCCTTCGTACAAAAGCGTCTAGTGAAACCAATCGCACGAAATAAATCGAGGCTTTTCCGTAAATTACCGGGATAAGAAACTGTCTAGCTGAAAAATTGTTGCGTTCTGTTCAATCGCTTGTTTATTGCATGTCAAAGTTGGCAGGGATATCTTTCTGACTTTTCGCCCATGTAATTTGTAGTTTCCCCATCAATTTTCGAAGATGTTTTAGTTCGTATGGGTGACAATATGACATCGTTACATGTCTAGAAAAGTATATTGATTCCCAACTAACACCTCCAGCATCTATCTGTGTGAACCTGGATATTCCTCTAATTATTCATATGTTGATACCACTATTACAAATGTGCTAGTCATATCGCAATGAGAAGTTGCAATTTTATATTTTATCAATTCTATCACATAAAAGCCGAGTAGATATTGTGTTACGTCGTTATCTTCCCAACAGCTTAAAATACGATGAACGACAAACAAAAAGAGGCATTAGTAATGCACCAAATACGCATTGCAGGCTGTGATCGAATTTCGAAAAACCGGACAATGTTTCTTCAAAATGCTGAAAACAAAACAGGACTATTTCACTTAATCGCAGCGTTGATCTGTGATACGGAAGTAAGATTGAAATCTGCATTAAAGATGATGTGTGGAGCATGCCCAATGTGGATGTGTCAATGCCTGTACTTTGTGCTGACGAAGAAGCAAACACGAGATTGTCCTTCCGAAAACTGTTTCTTGTGGTTCTCAACCATTTTTGCACGGCTACATTTTACTTGTGCTTTTAAATATTCGCAAAATACCACTTTTAGATTTCTTGAGGTGTTCTTCTGTATGGTGCTAGTCATTTCAAGCGATGTAATTCATATCGTTGTTGACTTCAGCGTCTTCAGTGGCTGAAAAGAAAGATCAAAAGAAATATATTTCGATCTTTCACGTCATTTCTCTCCATCCCTATTCTCATTGCGCCGACAAAAGTATCTCCTCTCGTGGTTTGTTTGTATGCCCTGTCGAATAATGCTAAGCATTTTAAGAATCAAAATAACAAAATCGTAATGGTTGCTTGTGAGTCTCCTGATATTAAACAAGACGACTCTATCTCTTTAAACAATATTTGATATGCAACGGTATCCATGAATAATATTCATTGTTGGTGTGTGTGTGTATGAGGCATGCTTGATTTCACGTTATGCTCTTATTTGATACGTGCTGGTGATTCGTGCATAACATGTATTGTTGCTGTTTGTAAATTTAGGATGCATAATAGTAGTCTAGGCAAATTGTGGTTGAAACTAGAAATAATTGTAATATAATTTATGTTAATAGTTTATTATGTAAAACTTGCTAAAAAAACAATGGTGAAAAGTCTACCTCCCTCCGAGCGGGCGTAGGGCCGCTATGACGAGTTTCAGCATAGCAGGGACGCGTCCACAACAAACTGATGTTTTCAAATTTTTCTTCTCTGAAACCACACATGATTATGTTTTACTACTCGTTTATTATTTTCAACAGTAAATTGATCCATTTAAAGCAAGAAAATAATGTATGACGCCCAATATGGTGAATTTTCAATATGACGCCGAGCGAAAGGGATAAAATCGTGCATTGGATTGTTTCCTATTGAACATTATTTTTAATAAAATTTTATTGAATATATATCGTTAACATCCTGTCAAACCGTCAAATGTAATTTACCTTTACAATTTCAGATGGAGTTCCTACTTGGAATTAAGTAAATTTTAAAATCTCAAACACCCGTAAGGGTCCAATAATCCATACTTGAGGTACGTACGTATCTGGGGATGGGTATTGCATCACGTTAGTCTTGACACAACTGGAGTCAATCGATAGCTTTCAGTATGCATATAATTGTGATGTGCCTTAACAATATTAACATGCATTTGGTCATTAATAAATATTGAAATATAGCCCATTTTAAAATCCTATCATGCACTGGTTGCAGGACAAGAAACGTAAGCGCGATACTTTCATCAATGCTATCTTTATAAACGCTTCCTGACTGCAGTTTTTCAGGGATTTGATCTAATCACACCGGTTCGTACCATAAAACTAGTCTATCTGCTTGTTCCACATCCTCTGTCCTGCTGTATCCTGGCCTTAGGCAAGGATACCTAATTTATTGTGAGGTTAACTTGCACAGAAATAACTCAATACTGTAATTTCCATTAACTTCAGTACTGACCTGTTTGAAGTAAGTTAGCTTTTAAAACGCAATTCATACTAGTCAGGAAAGTAAAACATCCGTAACAAAGGAGAAGTCCTCTATTGCGAGATTCCATTAACAGGGCAACATGTATAAGTTAGAGCGCTCGCGCGTTCGTAAGTGCCCCCTCCCTCATAATTTAAAAATATTTTATTGAGAATTATTAATTTTCTTCCCATTGCTAGGCGTTGATTTTGGGCTCATGTTGGAATCAGTGCATCTCCAAAACGAAGCAGAATTCGACCCATATTCATATAAACATTTTCTTTATCATTACTCATACTATCACCTCCGAAAGTATTGAACCTTCATCCCATTTGAAAAAAAAAGTTTGTTTTGAGGTGGCAACACTGTGCATGTGACATTACTCCATTGTGCATGGAAGACTGTTTCCTCTCTGCCGGTACATGTTCCACTGCACACTTTTTGTATTTTCTTTCAGTCCTTTGCATTATTCCAGTGGTTTGATTAAAATGGGACACCTCAGGCGCGAATCTAAGGGGGGATATAGGGGCTATAGCCCCCCTTTACGTGCAGGTAGACACTTAATAAAATGGCCTTCAATCCTACTTTACACTGGAGCCCCCCCTGGTCATATCCTGGATCCGCGCCTGTATATATATATATAGGGTGTTTCAGGAGGAAAGATAATTATTTTAGGAGGTGATTGTACATGATTATTATATCAAAAAAGTTCATATAAACATTTATATTTTAAGACTTCATTTCAGAGATATTCTTACATAAAAGTTTTGCAAGGGTAACAAGTTATATAGGTGTCTGAAGCACTAGCACTAGAGAAAATCGCAGCAAAAGTGAAAGAACATGTTACAGGGCACTGTAGGTTACCACCGGTATGCACAAATGTCAGAGCAGGTGCTCGAAAATGTCTCCATTAACCTCCAGACACTTGTGGGCCCTCATAACAATGGTTAGGTACATTGGCGCAGTGCTTCCCTGTCGAGACAAAGCCCACAGGTCATCTGGTGTATTCACCGTATGTCCGTACACCTTTTCTTTAGCTAACACCAAATACCATAGTTCATGGTGTTAAGTCTGTGGATATAGGAGGCCATTGAACAATGCCAAAGCGTTTTATCTAACGGCCTATGTCACATTGCGCGTCGAGTGGTATGGTGTCCCGTCCACCTGATACTACGTACGCTGGCGGGTGTCAAGAGGAATGTCCTCTTGGTATCCAACTAGAGTTCCTTCCAGAAACTTAAAGTGCGATGCACCGTTTACAAGATCTTCCAAAAACACAGGCCCGATCATTTCCTCACCCAAAATACCACACCGCACGTTCACAGAAAAGCGTAATTTGAAATTGCGCGTACATGTTGCATGTGGATTCTCCTGTGCCCAGTGGTGCCAATTGTGATGCTAATTAATACCATCTCTCGTGAAAGTGGCCTTGTCAGTGACACGTACGAGGAGGCGATGATTACTTATCCACTCACAAAGCGCCCTCCTGCGGTTACAATCACCAGTCTGGAGTGCATGTACTGGTTGCAGGTGGTATGAATACATACCCTCATCATTTAATGTTCGCCACACAGACACATGTGAGCCCTCCTGCGCACGTCGTGCCAATCTGCGGGTGCTTGTGCAAGGACTACGTTGCATGGCATCCAGTATCGTGCATCGTCTTCAGTGTGTCATTTGTCTGTCCCTGTCGTATGATACACTAGCGCTTGGATTGGAACGGTACCTGTGGTTCGGAGAAACTGGAACGCCCGAGCAAAAATACGACTCCCGGTGTTCTGAGGTGTGGATACCGACCCCGTTACTCTTCTACGGCTTCAGTACCATTTTCATCACAGGTCCCACACACGAAAATAATGTCCGCATATTCCTAATGCGGACAACCGTGTATCATTTTACTGCCCTGATATACCTGAAACAACAACTACGGCCACCTTCACGCGACTCACTGCACATGCTAACTCAAGAGCCTTATCTCCCCTTCCCGCCAGACCATCGGCAGTCAGGGCAGGGATAGGAGATACGCTCTGGAAGTAGGATCAAGGATTTTCCAAGTTTATCTCTGAAATGAAATCTTAAAACATATATGTTTATATGAACTTTTTTTTCTGTACTAGTCCTGTACAATCACCTCCCAGAATATTTACCTTTCCTACTGAAACATATATGTATGTGTATATATATGAGGGGTCCCGGGTTCGATTCCCGGCGCCGCCAAGAATTTTTTCCAAGGTGTGTGGGTTTGGAACGGTGCTCACCCAGCATCTTGATGCAATAGGGGAACTGCTATGAATAAAATAAAGTGGCGATCACAGTGAGAGCTTAGGTTCTCCTCTCCCAACCCCTCTGGTCAGCGTGGGAGCAGTAGACCAATCTCCTCCTTCCGGAGAGACCTCATCAAGATGAATATGGCTGTGATATATACAGTGAAACTTCTCCTAACGGACACCTCTAAATAACGGCCACTTTTCAATTCCCCGGCAAAACATCATTCGGTGTATACTGTACACCACCAAGTGTAACCTTTTCAAGACGGACAACGGCTTGCAAATTATGACCTTTATTTCTTAAAAGAACTATTGGAGAGCATTATTCAATTGATAATTCCTTCCTTTGATCAATTTGCAATATTTTTCACAGTACCTTCCAGCGGATACATCATGTTAGTACAGTGAAATTTCTATATAGTGGACAGTAACGGGAAATGTAAAACTGTCCGTTATTCGGAAGTGTCCGCTATTCGGAAAAAGCTTAGGATGCAACACAAGAAAAATTACTGCAATGTACACACAAATTTGGGCAACATTGCTGTTTACTGTATTTTCATACATACACTAATGCAGTTTTCTAAGTACAGTAAAAGAAAATGGAAATACACATGTTTTTATGTACGTACTACCTAACACAAGCACAAACACAAAAGTACTAAACAATATGCACTTTTAAGAAAAACTAATAAACGAAA
>JAGDQP010061481.1:0-12033 GCA_022664845.1 Lepisma saccharinum
TTTGCGTTTGTCAAACTAGTTATTATGTAACAGGCTTTATAGAAGCTTTAAATAAATTTCTTGGATTAGCATAAGTGTCTTGGTTGAATATATGTGTTGCAGGAAGTGTCCTGGTTACAGTGTCAGTCAAGCTTGCTGGTATATATGCAACTATACGAGGAAGCCTGTTAAAAATCTGAAACCTGCTTGAATCTTATTTCATTGCTATTCCGCTATCATCTGAGTGCTCTTAAATTCCGTCGCTCGATACTACTGTTTCAAACTGAGATAAACCCCGCCAGATTCCGCCCTCTCGTAAGGTGAAGTCATCTCTTAGCGATCTAAGAACTAAGCATAAATACCGGTTCAAAAGAGAACTTTATTTCCCATGCCTGTCAGAAATAGGGAGAAGCTATTGAAATGTAGGGTTATGGAAGGCAGAATTTCAAATACCATTACGTACGTAGCAAGAATTTTATACTTGTGCACAGAGTTGTTCAATATAAATCTATCTTATAGTAATGAACCTGCTGACTGCAAACTCAGTCCCTTACCTCAGTGGTCAGTGTCGAGAACTCGAATCTGGAATGCGAAGGAACGCATATTCGAGTCCCGATGCTGGTCATACCGACTGAGCTTTTCTTCAGTTTTTTTCAGGCGACTGCCATTTGGTATCTGTACAAAGGCCCTTCCCTGTCCAGGGAGGAAGGCTAAGTCGACAAGGATTGTAATCTCTCACACATGTGATGAGCTTGTGCCATAACTCGCCCATAAATTAAAAAAAATAGTTATTTTTTAAAACATATAGCTATACCCTTTGGTCATCTAAAGTTTACGCCGAGACAGGGCGGGGCAGATGATGTTAGGAAGTTGCTATCCTGACAAATTCTGTTTCATCATGCTAATTCTGGGGCGTTCTACAATTAAATTCCTGATCATTGGTTTCCCATTTCTACCCATAAGAATGCACGAAGACGGACGTCATCTATCAGAATTCTCACTTAAGTCATAGCTGCTTGCTCTAATAATAAATTAAAAATAAGATTTATTATTGAGACCTCTTTCAACAAATTCAACTTTGCGGATTTAGGCTTCTAGCGAGGAGGGCTGTGAAGCAAATGTGCACGATGAGTCCGTCTGTCAGTCTGTCGACAACTTTCAATTTAGGAGCTACTACGACTAGGAAAGTAGTTCAGGTGTCACTGGAAAGGTTTCGACGAGACTAGTTCTAAACCGTTTCATCCATGCAGATTGCGTTGCTGTTCCAAAAATCAGGATGCATTTTTTTATCTTTGGAATTACTAGGATTAACAAGGTGGTCCAGGTGTCGCTAGGAAGGTCTTGGCAAGATGTGCTATAAACTGTCTCATTAGTGCAGATGGCATAGCCGGTTCCAGAGGTAGGGGCGAAATAATTATATTTGTATCTACTAAGGTTAGGAAGGTGGTTGAGGTGTCGTTGGGAAGATCTGGGGAAGACGATTCCAAACCAGTGTCATTTATCCAGATTACAGGAGCGGATGCTAATTTTTGCATGGGAGAAGTTTGAACTTTGGAAATGCCAGGACTAGGAAAGTGATTGAGGTATCGCTGGTAAGGTCTCGGCAAAAAGAGTTCAAATCCGTATTATTCACCCTGATTACAGGGGTGGATCCCGAGTTTCGGGAAGAAATTTGAAGTTTAGAACTAGTAGGGCTGGAAGGGTGATTGAGGAAAGATCTGAGCGCAAATTTCCAACGGAACATTGATAATATAAATAAGATGCTCGTTGAAACCTGTTGATTGCTTATGTGCACAGTTCGCCGACTGGGCTCCGCATCACTTTTTTTTAAGAATGCTGTCTAACGAATGAGACAGGGTTATACTCATCTTGCCAAGACCTTTCCAACCACACCTGAACCACAATTTCAAAGATTAAATATTAATATGATTGTTATGTATCCTTTACAATAGGTTTCAATAGGTAAAGATCAGCTTCGTAATGTTCTCAGAAGAATAAAGTTTAAAAGTAAAAGACACTCAAGTAAACAGCAATGAGTAAAAAACAAATAAATACTTGCCTATAATTTCAGAAGCTTCAAGAATATTTCAAATGCCATAGTAACAAACGAACACGTAGAATGTTCACTTGCAATGCGTGTACGTATCAGCTAATTTAAAATGATTCCACATAATGGACAAGCAACTCATTAACGGCAACAAAAACACACTGAATGTTTGTCGAATATTGGGCTCCTGCTCCCAGTATTCAACAAGCTGTAAAGTCAAGCTGAATAATCGCCATGTTTGGTGAAAATTCCCCGTGCAGAGTAAAACTTCTACAGTTTCTGTGCTTAAAGATTTTCGGTGTTAAAAATACTGTCTCTACATTCCATGTCTGAATTTATGAAGTGTATAATGGATGTTCGTTCTCAACAAGCACTCTAGTAGAATATTGTTTTAAACGACGGACAAAAAATGAATCACAAAGTTCCAGGTTTAAATCCAACAGTAGGCAAAAGAAAAAAAATCAAGTGTACTGAAGATGAGAGAATGGGGCAAATAATGACAGAGAGTAATAGGTATAATTGTTTCGATACTACTATAAAAAATATGTAATTACAGTACATTTCTCTCACTGTTGCTGAAATTATTTATGGTCATTACAAGCACGAAATAATCTGATTTCAAGCATGACACAGCCCTGATGTAACCTTGATATGATAAGTTGAATGCTTGAAGCCTGCTTGCAATTCTTGTATTTCAACCTCCATTCTTGTAAACTGGAGTGCTTGACTCAGCGTTGTTTAAACCTTTCTGCTTTGATTTGCTAAGCTTGCATAAAGGTGGCACACTTGTCAAAGAAAGCTTGATTCACATTTGAATCAGGTCAAAATGTTATATGTCGAGATTTCGTAAAATAACCAAGTTACAGCTGTAATTCCACTAACAATCGCAAAGTGTCCCACCCTTTGATCGTATTTGAACCAGGTTAGCATTATTGTTTATTAAATAAGGCTGTCAGCACTGACAACTGCGGTGCTTAGGTTCATGAAAATAAACAGTATTTGTATCAAATAATGTTTTATGCCGAGTTTGGCGCAGTTAGGTGTAGCTGAATGTGAGTGAATTATTATTTTTTTTAATGTGCTGGCAACACTAAAGTACATCAAGACTGTTTCGGCTATGCTTATACACATCATTGTTCCCTATTGTATTTCGGCCTACTCCATATAGAAACACTTAATTTCAACTATTAGAGAATTTAGATGTAAGTAAAAGGGGTAATGCCCCCGCTGTAGTGTGTAAGCATCTATCCGTCGATACCTACCAACCACAACAGAAACTCAGCTTTACGAAAAATTGGTGAGAAAATCGTAACCAGAGATTTCCACAATCAGACTTGACTCCCATGCAAGAATGATCCATAATTAATACTTGGGATAAAAATAATTTACCTAGAAGAAGTATAGGATATCTCGTCCGAACATCCAGCCTGAAATAAAAGTACTCACTCTTCCTTTTGGTATTTCTCCTCTGCCTGGATACATACTTATAGTCATAGCGCATACACTTTCGAATAAGTCCAACGATTGTTAAACTGACTTATTTCTAGATTCTTTACCTTTAAGTAAATAAATAAAAAATCTATACTTTCAGTTTAATATTACCAAACCTTTATTGCTTTTAAAGTTTTTTTTGTTTTTCAAAGGAAATGAACAAATAACAAAAGAATATGGTTACTCTTTGAGCATATCTGAATGCTTTGTCAGGAAGGAATAAATTAATTCCTATGATTAAGAATAGAGAAATCAAGAAATAAACTCGCATACAAATTCAAAGGGGGGGATTTTCCTTACCCCTAGTTCCCCTGTACTTCTATTCCAACACAAGGAGATAAAACCTTCAATTCTATATACTTGAGAATTAAATAATAATAATGAATAGGTTACCTGTTTCACAGTTATTTCCTTCTCTTCCTTACAGAAAATTAAAAAGGATACAAAAGTAGTTTCCTTAACTTTTCTACATCCCATCAGATAAGATCCTTTCTAGGTTTTGACTCCAATTCAAATTCTCTTTTCCACTTCAACGAAGGACAATCAGAATAAATAACATCTCTGCTATTTCACCCAGACTTCAATTTTCACACTTAGCAAACTTCAGGTTCGGGGTTTACAAGAATAGCCTCAGATATTACACTTAAACTCTTTACAAATTAGGAGTTGTTCCATTCTCCAAATTACTCACACAATTCGAGGTTCAATCTGACACAATATTAATATCACTGGAACTTCACTTCGATATTTGTATTGCTATCAAGAATAGTGATTACATTATTTGAAACTCCATTATATTCGTCCACTATATCCAAACTTATTCGGTAATAAAGCATTATGTTAAAGAACTAGAACGACATAGTCCTAACCTCCTCCATAATTATTTTCAAACTGCAGGTTGATTTCGTTCAGTAACGAAACCCCTCCTTCTTTTCTGTCTCGTTTCCAAGAACCAATCATAAGTCAAGGAACCAGCCTATCAGCGGTCAAATCAGTAGTAACCCTACACCAGATATTCAAATACTACTGTAAGCACCCAAAAGACTGTTCCAAGACGGAGACTATCCATAGACAGAGTAATCCAATCGCGATTTGTAGCTTCCCATAAAATGCACACTACACCGCTCTTTAAGAAACTTACCTCTGCATATATAGACAACTGTTCGCTATTATATTTCGTCTTTCCCGTTACAGAAACGCTTATAATCAATTATTAGCAAATTTTCATGTGAGTACTATACAGAGGGGGGCACTGCTAAGTAAGTTGCTCGGCAACGTAGGCCCTCTCAGTGCTTTTGTATTGTGTCGAATCATGTTTAAGCCCCGTTTAGCGAACCTAGCTCTAACTGAATGGAAGCAATTTGAACATTTGTGGAAGATTTTAATGGTTTTGTCGATATGATGCTATCTGGTGACCAAAATAGCAACTTCTTGAAACTCGCTTTGTTTCATGCAACAAACATAAATAAACTGCTTTATATTATTTAAGTGTAATGGACTGTTCTATTTCAATATAAATAGAAAATATAAAGAATAAATTAACTAATTTATAAATTGAAAAAATACATCGTTATTGTTGTTCTTATATTATTAGTAGTAGTAGTAATAGTAGTAAAGTTGGCGTAGCTCAGGTGGTAACGCATCTGACTGCGCATCGAGGGCCCGGATTCAACTCGAGGCTTATTTTTCGTATTATTATTAGGCTTAGAAACAGTTATAGTGTTAGTAGTAGTAGCAGTAGTAGTTATAGCTTTAGTAGTAATAGTAATCTCAGTTGTAATACTAGTAGTAGTTAATGTAATATTAGTAGTTAAAGTAGTAATACCTTTTGTTCCAGCTGAAGTATTACTGGTTGTGATAGAAGTAGGAAAAGGAGAAGCAGTCGGAGAAAAAGTAGAAAAGTTTTAGAATACATAATTATTATTTAAAATCTTAAAAAAACTGAAAAACTATTAACATTCTACGAAGTGGTATGCCCTAGTGTATACAGCTAATCCCTGAAATAATGGCGCGAAACTTCGTGGTATGATTATTTGTATCAAAATTTGATTTTTTTAAGAACAACATAGTTTCGAAGCTACATGTGCTCAAATTTAAGGCGCCGTGTTTTTCCCAGCCGGCACACATACGTGTTTTCCACGTCAAAAAACCGCCATCGACGTTGGATCTACGTCAAAAGTGAAGGTGGAATTAACGTGGAAAGAAGGTCGAACACTAATAAAATGACGTCATTTCCACAAAAATGTACGAATTTTAGAATATCATTTTAAACGGGAAAATAATGCAAACTACAACTTTAAAAACACTAAAGCGTATTGAACACCTCTGTAACAGATTTTCATTGTTATACACAATGATCGAAATTTGATTGCAATGACGTTGTATGTATGTCTTCTGGCCTTCGCCGATTGTACGTCGACAATCTCGACCAACGACGTCATTTCCACGCAACTTTCTTCCACTATATGAATACAATTGTTTCATATTCCACACTTCGATGGGTATTTTAGCTACCAATGCGAAAGTAATTTCAATTAACTAATTCCGTAAATGTAACCATTGAGCCACCTCCGCCCACTATACATATGACGATTGCCCGCCACAATGCATTGATTGTTCTTGTCTCTCGTTCATCTTTTTGCGCTTTTCCCTGGCTCATTTCTTTTTTTTTTCCTGCTCCAAAAGGCGTATTTTCACTCTTTCCGAGTTTGGAATATCAGGAACTGGATCCTCTGAGATACCGATATCCGGATCCTATTGGATCCGGATCTAGCCATTCCTAGATAAGATTTTGACACCATATAATAAAGCCAAAATTCGATTATCGTGTCACCGAGTTAACTCAGTTTGGTGACTCCGGTCAAGACCGGATCTCGAGACATTCAGATCAAGTATAGGACCGATTCATTCCGGTCAAGTTTCGGATCTGGTCAACTGGTAAACAGGGCCATTCGAGTTAAGTTTCGAACCGGGTCACTTATGTTCGGGACAGGCCAGGTCCCGGAAGTGACCCAGTTTTCCTGTTTCCAATACGTTTAGTCTCACCAGGACACCAGGTTATCTCCTCAAAACTGGGACTGTCCAGCCTTCCAATACAACATGTATGTCTATTCTATATGCCCGGCATATTCCCAGCAAGTAACATGCTGACCAAGACGGCAAATTTTCAGGGATTTTGGTTGGGCCGGCGTCAGGGATAGTCGGGAAATAGTTGGGGATGGTCAGCGTGCACAAGTGGTGTGTTGTCGTCGGGACATTTCCTAGCCGCCGTCAGTCCCTGACTTGCAGGAATAGAGACGACCATCCCACAGCATTTGATGTTTGGAAAATAATGCCCCCCCGTCCATTTCTTTAGGTCGGGAAAAGGCGGCATCTTTTCCATTTCCTGACGATCGAGAAATGAGCGGGGATCCGTCTATTCTTGATGATCGGGAAATAAGCGAGACCCCACACGCTTCCTGGTGTTCGAAAAATGGTTTGAGCTCCAGCCATTTTCCGATCGTTTTAATCTGGAATCTATGTAAATCAAGTATTGGCATTCCGTTGCAAAAAAAACTATATATATTTCTTTCTAGAATATAGAAAGGAGAGCCTATTCGACGCATCCCAGCTCAGCTGGAGTGGCGCTGGTTGTGTTCGTTGTATCCAAATTCTATTTTTAATTGACAATTATGAAATGAAATGTCGAAAATTAGAGAATTTAGGGATCGTCTTCCATTGGATAATAAGTACAAATGTATTGTGTTTGTGGTAGAAGAAGAAAGGAGGACACATTATATGAATTTGTTAAACACAAAGGTGGGGGGGGGGGTCTGGAACTTCTAATTTATTATTATTATTAGCCGTTGCATCATCTTCACACGGCTCTGAAGCCGTCTTCGAGCAGCGTGCTGTAGGGTCTAGCGGATAAAGCACTGGGAAGCTACTCTGAGAGTATTGGGTTCGATCCCACCTCAGAGCTATGAATTTTTAGAAAAGAAATTACGTTTTTATTTCTACTTTCAAAATGTCCTTCCTTTCCTCGATTACCGAACATTAGTGATATAGGTTAGTTAAAGCCAGATTAGATATAAATTTCCTTTCTGACCTAAGCCGCTTGGCCTGGACGTTGACATGTCAGTCAGTCAGGACTTCTGTTTTTATATATAGAGATTATTATCGTTATCATTATTATTATTATTATTATTATTATTATTATTATTATTATTATTATTATTATTATTATTATTATTGTCTTTTCAGGATATTGTGTTATTAATGCAAGTTGCCTTATTCTCAAAAGATTACGATTACTGGTGTAAATTTTTATCTGGAATTTTTTAACATAGACCGAGCCACCTTAGCTCAGTGATAATACATTGGCGTAACATTCGGGAGATTGTGGGTTTTATCTCAGCGGTCGACTATCCTGATTGAGGTTGTTCCAGAGTTTTCCTCAGCCACACCAGGCAAACGTTGGAATGGCACCTTTAGCATAGGCCCTGGCCGACAACTTTCCGAATCCTTTCCCCTCGCCTATCTGGGTCTAAGCTTTAGAAGCCTAAAGTGCATAAATAAAATTCAAATTTAGAACATAGACGGAAATTTTTTAATTTAGTATTACCTTGTATAGAACAAGGCATCATAAATTATTGACTGTTTCTGACAAAGGTTGTATTTTTTTAAACGTTTAAACAACAACTATTGTCTAAAATAATTGTATTGCTATCAAACTTCTATATTTATCAACTTTTTGTCTATGTGCTATCTATGTGTATCTTGTATGAGTTAGTGCTGTATTGACACCATGCTGTTCGTAGCACTTTAATAAATATTGCATTATTGCATCATTATATCGCATATTGCATCATCCTCATCATTATTATTATTTCCACAGCAAATGGAGTAATATTTCACGTTACTAATGAACGCCTAGCTAATAACTTAAAATTTCAAATTCATGTATAGTAGGAAATATCGAGTTGCAGGTGATAATAGTAGTACAATCAGGATATTTGATGATAGTCTTAATCTAGAAAAATTGACAGTAATCCTGGTGCATAAATAGGAGTTTTGTTGTAGTTGCATTTCCATGACGATTTCTTTTCGAGAAATTTTGTGCAATGATAAACAAACCTCCAGAGCTCCGGGTTTAAAGTTATTTTGTAAAGAATATAGTGCCAGTGTTATTATATTCCATGTCTGATTTCGAGAAGTATCTAATTGAGCATGATTTTCGAAAGAAGCTTGTGTGGAGACATTTCTTGTTGAGAGGTGGAGCGGAGAAGTTGGGCTCCCGCTTGCTGCTTGTTCCGAATTGTGTTTTCGTGTATAGGGACACTGTTGGTCAGTGCTTCCCTAGTGAATGGTTAGACTTAGTTTTGAATTTTTCTATTTTTAACTTGTGAGAAGATATATCCAATCTATCATAAAAACGAATTAATACTTTATTTCTTGAATTCTTGACTTTATTTCTTGAGAAGTAAAGTATTACCGCAGTGCATGATACTGTCTTTGAATGCAACTAGGCGAACACGAGGTTTTGTCCCTGGAACCGGAATCCTACAAACGAAAAGTTTTCCTTAAGGTCCAATCTAAAGAAATAATGGATAGAATTACAGTTATGTCAAACCCAAATGATCTATATTGTTGAGGGGGAGACATATGTGTTACCCTTGGAACTGGAACAACCTGAACAATTAAGTTATATAATATATGATGTGCCACTCGAGGTTCCTGATGCAGTGGTGAGTGAAAATCTAGCAGAGTTTGGTGATTTGACACGAATTTCATCCCAGAAGCATTTGAGACATTGTTATAATGGCCGCCGTGTATTGTATTTTTCTAAAGCGAAGAAGCCCCTCCTGCGCTTGTTTCGTTCATTTTGATACAACCTAGAGATCATTCCTACGGAATACACACGTCAAACCGTACTTCAACCTCAAAGTATATCTTTTTCCAGAGGGTGAAACTAGTGCTCCTTCGCAAAATTTAGATCCTGTAAATTTCCCTTCTTTATTGGATAGCATTACGAATGTGTCCGCCACAGGCAATGAATCATTGCGTACACCAAGGGAGCAGAACACAGTAGTAGACAAACCTTCACAACTTCCTACTACATAATTAGGTGCTTTAACAACGGACGAGATCAGCTGTGCGGAATAAAAAGAAACAAACAACCTTAGCTGCTTGACAGAACGACCGAATTGCCATCTAAAGAGGGATTTGATAGTGCGGTGGATAAAGTCGGTTTCGGCCGCTTCTTTTGACATTGAGATTAGTGTGGGAAAAGTGTTAATAGTGCTGTAACTTATCTAGTTTTGAACCAACAACAACTCGATAAGAAATTTGAAGGTGATTTTACGCCGAGTGTTCCAGAAACAATTACATCCCGGAACGAGTTGCTTTCGGGGGAAGGAGAGAGAAGTGGACTTCTGGTGGGTCCTAGTTCTAATTTACGTTTACAACGTAAAGGAGATGTAAGTTCTAAACATTTTAAGAAAGCGCATAGCTTCTCGACTAGAAAACCGGAATTAGATGCTGCAAGATAATCTTAGAAAGTAAAAACAAAAAGTGAAGAGTACAATTCGGCCTTCTAAGTTCCGTCTTTCTTTTTGCAACATAGCACTTTTTCTTTATATGCTTCTGGAATATCCGAAACGAGAGTGTGATAGTGTGGATTTTTCAGAAGTGTTTATTGGTGTTTTTGTTTGTACGAGAGCCGCAGGGATTCCTCCAGTGATATAGTGTGCATCTGTTTATGATAGCAAAAAAAGTTACTTTTTCCCGATTTATCATTTTCGATCTAAACTACGTGACGTGTTTGTTGCGGGTAGGATGGACACTAAAGTAGGTAGGGCAGTGTGGTTGTCTAAGTTCTAGATCTAGATTGTGGGTGTCTGTTTAGCTGGAGCATCTGTGACCAAAACAGCAACGTTATGCGGTACACCACAAACCATTGTCTCGAAAGTCATGGCAGCATACACAGTTCGCGGTACACAGCGTCGGCGAAACACAATAGTGGTCGAAAGACGAATCTGCAGTATAGGCACCGCCAGACATTGAAGTGGATTGTGACATCGCAGAAGTAAATTACTCCCGAGAAAGTGTCTACAGAACTTAATCTGCACCTAATCCTACCAGTGTCATCCAAAATGGCGAGGCGAAAACTGCATAATATGGTTATTCCTGGGCGTGTAGCTATTCCCAAGCCCCTAATAACAGTCAAGAATGCTCAAAGGCGACGTTCATAAAGCACTTCCTATAAAACTGGACGTTGGAGAGCTGCCAAAATGTCGTGTGGTCGGCCGAGTCACTCGTTACCCCCTTCCCCACCACTGAACGAGGGTTTGTCTGGCCAACACCCTCTGAAGCATACAGTGCGACTGCCTTCGCCCAACTTTCAAATATGAAAGCGGCTTTATTATTTTCTGGGACATTATAGCATGGCATTCGGCAGCCCCCTTTTCACGTTACGCGGTTCAGTCAAAGCAGCAGTGTATAGAGAATTCTTGGATAATCAGGTGCATCCAATGGTGCAAAGTTTATTTCCAGACTGAAGGCTGTATTCCAGGGTGATAATGGCCGTATTCCAGGTATTCAAACCTCTGTCCCTTTTCAAGAGTGGTTTAACAAGCATGCTGATGAGGATCAACATCTTAACTGACCCTCACTCCCGCAAGACTTGAATATTATTGAGCCTCTGAGGGCTGCTTTGGAAATTGGAGTTCGGCGTCGAGTACCTCCTGCTTCATCTCCACCTGAGTTGGAGGCTGCACTGCGAGAAGAATAGTTTTAAATTTCGCTCACTGGTATTCAGGACTTGTATCGATCACTAACGAGGCTAAGTATCTAGTAGAAACTAGTGGGAAGTTCAAGAGTTCAAGCTGTATTGCGCGCTAAAAATCGGTCAATACCCAAAAATACAAAATGTTCCGATTTCCAGAAGTATTTCTATTATTTTGTACTTTCAAAAGTATTATCTTTAAAACGTGAGCTGACATGTGCTGTAAACCTGTGATACGAAACTTCTGCTAGTTACTAGAAAAGCAAAATAGTATTCGAAACTCCCTTATTTTAAATTACTATGTAATTTAAGAATGACGAAAAACAGTAATTTACGATGCCTTCCGCATACTGCAAATCAACACCGCAGTAATAAAGTTCACCACGATTCAATTCTGTGGAAGATCAAACCAGTTTCATCACAACACCTAGCTCTTAAAGATCACTTGTCATCTGGTCTCACAATGGAATATAATATTTCTCAATGTATTTTACCTCCCAGTTCTGATCCAAGCTCCACACATGATAGAATATGATCTTCGATTACTCGAACTAGGATATTGTGCAGTTGCAATCATGTGCTTTTCACATAGTATAATACCTTATTGGTCCTAAAGTAAGTTGAACGTTTTATCCAAATTTCCACTGGGGTATTTAAAAAAAGTTATTTTGCGGCTTATATTCTCTAACTTCGCTTTCACGATTTTCATCACATCGAGTACTGTATAAACATGGTGCTTATTTCTCATTTT